>VZTY01027803.1:173669-206179 GCA_013400935.1 Turnix velox
GATGAACAGTTGCTACTCACTTGAATGAACTCAGTATTTAGTTTTCTCTTGACCATACATTTCATGGCTTTTTGCCTCCTATGAAATGAAGTACTGGACTCAGGCACAGTTTTATTGGAAGCTTTTCAGTTCCTTTCTGTGCTATATGTAGATAATTTACCACTGTCAATGGATTTTCTTCATAGTACACTACTGAGAGAATATAAAGGTAACGGTCCTTGTTTTATAGATGATGAACTGAAGTTACACAGCATACATAACTGAAGTTAAACAGCATAGTTATAAATGTCCTGTAGCCTAATTTTTTCTCTGTGTGGAGCAGTCTGGATGACTTACTAAATTAAGGAAAAATTTATTGCTAATTGAAATTGAATTTTAAATTACAAAAGGTAATTCTATGAACCATAGAATGGTTTGGATTGGATGGGATCTTCAAAGATTATCTAATCCAATACCCCATAACCTATGACTAAATCAGGTTGCAGAAATCTCCACCTGGCCTGATCCTGAACACTTCTGATGATGTGCTACAGCTTCCCAGGACAGCCAGTCTCCATCTTTTTTAAAGGCTCCATTTAAATATTGAAAGGCTAAAATCACATCTCCCTGGAGTCTTCTCTTCTGCAGGCTAAACAACCCCAACTCACTCAATCTGCCCTCAATGATGAGATTTTCCAGGCCTCTGGTAATTTTCTTGGCCCTCCTCTGGACCCTCTCCAATAGGTCCATGACTTTTCTGTGCTGGATGCAGTGATTAGGTGGAGTCTTGTGAGAGCACAGTAGAGGGGCGCAATCATATCCTTTGACCTGCTTGTCATGCTTCTTTTGTTGCAGTCCAGGATATAGTAGCTTTTCTGAGTTCTCAGGCTGGTTAGATGAACTTCATGGCCAATTTTTTATCCATCAGTACCTCCAAGTCATTTTTGGTAGCATGCTCTCAGTCCTCCTGCCTGCCAGTCTTCCAGTCTGCAAAAATACTAGTGGTTAACCTGCATCCATGAGTAGGATCTAGCACTTTGCTTTGTTAATTTGCATGGGCCCACTTCTTGAGATGGTGCAGGTCCTTCTAGATCCCTCAGGCATGTTGATCTCACTTCTCATCTTGGAAGTTATTAAACAGTACCAGTCCCTGTTGACAACTAGTTGACCACTAGCCTCTGGATGTGACCATCGAGCCAATTCTTCATCCACTGAGTGTTCCACCCATCAGATCCAATTTAGAGGGGAGGATGTTGTGGGGGACTGTGTCAATAACCTAACAGAAGTCCAGATAGATGACACTGCTTGATGATGAGTCAGTCTGAGTGACATGAAATACAGTATGTAAAAAAACAAACCAAAATAAAAGGAATGTGCAATAAAATGTTTATAACGAAGCATAAATAGATTGCATTATGTAATCAATGTTAAATATTAGCAATGTGCGTATAACAGCTGTATTACAGAAATGTGCAACCCATCATTTAACTATAACCTGAGTATTCAAAATTTTTAATTTATTCTGCTGCACTTCAGCCGCAGCGTGAACTGCAGTGTGAAGCTGAATAAATAGGTACTCATGTCATAATTAAATCTGCATAAGGATAATCTATTAATCTACCTATGCAGACAGATCCTTCTTTTAGATTCTGGGCATGCCTGAAAGATCTGATTTTACACTTCAAGCCATAATAAGCGAATGACTGAACACAAGAATATGTGAGACAGGAAGAGAGAATTCTTTCCCAATGCTCCATTTTTTAATTAAAGTTTTAAGTCAATATATTCTGTTTGTTTGTGTTAGTTTGCCTGACACAGAAGTGTCAGTTTAAAGAAGTAATAGAGAAATTGGTATTAGATCTTTTTTAATTAATTATCAAGTTCATTAATGAGAACCAAGTATTGGCACAGAGTCTTTCAAAGGAGAGTAGTGATATTGCTTGGTGCAAAGTTCAATAAGCAGTTAAATTCTGCTTCCAGTATTTGATCTAAATTCATTAATTCTGAGGTTATTTTCATTGAGACTACTAATGTTTTCTTATGATGGATTCTCTAGGAAATTTGAAACAGGGTGCTCAGCTCCTTTGGAAATTTCTTATCTTAGATTTTATGTCTGAAAAAAAATAAAAATGAAGAAGATGGCTGTATAATGTATTTTCTCTTCTTAGGTACTTTTTGTCGATCCAGTCCAAGAAGATACAGGTGATTACATAAAACTTGCAGAATTATTCTATCATCACAATGTGCCACTTAGGTAAGGTAAAGTGAAAATCTTGAAGAAAATTCTTATAAGAGTGTTGTTTTCCTTTTTTTTTTTCTTCTTCTTTTTTCTTCATCTTTTATTTTGTAGGCAAATATGTGAAGTCAGATGAAGTCCAGTGTAACAGTATGAGTCACTCACTTGTGCTAAGCTTTCTGGAAATCTTCCCTTTGAAATATTCATGGTCCTGCTTCTCCCATCTATTGCTCATGACATAGCATGCCAGCTGGAGCTTGTCTACTCCTTTCACTGTCACAAAAGGGCCAAATGTTTTTTGGTCCAGATCAATTTGCCAGTCAAAAAAAACTTTAATTGGAAGGATCTTTCTCATCCTTTTCTATACTAGCAAAGATGATCCTTTAAAGCAGTGTAATGGAAATGGAAAGGATCATCTTGTGTTTGCAGCAGGGATCGTAACTTTACGTGCTTCCTGTTTTAACTCTCCTGAATCTTCAGCCTGTGAAAGACTCTGTGCTTTAGTCATTGTATTTGACCAGATTGTCTCATTGCTCATAGCCTTTGTTCCCAGGATCTTCACATCAGTATCTTCCTCTTTTGAGCTTTCTGGAGCATGTGCTAAACCTTCCAGTAACATCTTCATAAGCTACATATGCAAATGTTGATGCTCAGTTTAATCAAAATTAGACTGTTAGGTTTCAATATCCCCTGGTGTTGCAGAAGTTCAAGTCTCTGATGTACACTTTATGCTGTAAAGACAGCATGGCCTGGTCAACCCAGGGGGTTTGTTTTATGAGAATATAAAATACCATTTCCAGTAGGAGTTTTCTTCGATTTTTATCATATCAAGACTCTAATTTCTAATCATTTTTCATTTGCTGGAAATACAAGGAGCTGTAGTAGATGTGTTAAAAGTGCTGTGAATGGAGAATTAATGGCAATGGGAGGGTTGGGAAACCCCAGAAGGTAAAAAAATAAAGGGAAGAGTAGGCCTGCTAAGAGTGGAGTGTATTGATGAGAGGGCATCAAGAGCTCAGCATGTCTACATGCAGGTACTCAAACCACCCACTTCAGGAAAAATAAAAGACCAATCATGGTCAGGAATAAAACAAAGACTTAAGGAATGGTGGCAGAGATGTGAAGTGTGTCATAGCCTTTGATCATGTAAGGAAAGAAAGGTCTGTGAGTAAATCCTGGAGATCTTATTTACTGCCAGCTTTTTGTGCTTTCACACCAGAGCAACCACTTTAACACAAACATCTTTTCTCTGCTGTTGTAAGAATGCATGTGAAACTGCTTTGGTTTTAAATGTATGATTTTTTTTTTTTTTTGGTTATAGAATTGGATTTGTCTTTGTTTTAAATTCTAAAGAAGAAGCTGATGGAAATGAAGATGCTGGAGTAGCTCTTTGGAGAACTTTTAATTACATTGCGGAGGAATCTGACACCTCTCAAGCCTTTACCTCAATAATTAATGTTAGTTCTTCCACAAAGAATCACCTATTTTTTCTTTGACCTCATTACTGCTCTGTATAGTTAGGATTTTGCTGCCTTATGACAACATGACACATTTGCATTTACTTTACATGGATAACATTAATGCTCTATAGAATGATTTGCAGAAATATTTCCTTCCTCGAGAAACCAACTTGTTCTTGTCATTTTATCTACCTACAGGCTTTCTACAAGAATATGAAAAGGTAGATACATACATTATAGTTTTCAATGTATTCTTGGCAAAAATTATTCTGTATTATTTGTATTAATGTGATGTGTCTGCCTTTTGTTCTGTATCTCTTGCAGTACAGGCATTTTATTGTAATTTGGGCAACCCTATAAGCTTTAAAAAAATTTTGGTTGTTCAAGTGTAGAAAGAGAAATGGAACAAACTGAGAGGAGTTTTGTTCATATTTTGAGTTATTCATGAGTGTAGAAAAAGGAAATATTCCAGGCTTGCAGCTTAATGACTGAGCCAGGTCTTCTGTGTTAGGTTCATGTGAAAACAGAAATTTCAGCAATAAGAGGTGAGTGGAGGAAATTAAATTGAGCAGTCTATGTGTAGTCACTGAATGCAAAAATCTATCAGTGAATAAGATTATGGTATTAATACATAGCATTTTCTCTTCCTTTTTTTTTCCATTATTCTATTCAGTGCCTAGAAACTAATGTCATGGACAAATTCAGCTTGATATGAAAGGAACTGAAGTATTCAGGAGTACCTTGGAAGAGAAACAGAAATCTTACTAGTCTTAGGACATGACAGGCATGCTTGACTGTTATCTATAACCAGGTCAAAAAATATCAATTTATGATGTGCTTTATAAAATCTTATGTTCCTATATTTGCTTTGTTTTGAAATATAAGAAGGAGGAGATTATAAATATAACTTAAAAGGTAACAAAAATACTATCAATAAAGCACAGATTTCATGTATTTAGTGCTATAGAGACAAATTTACTGTTCCTCCCATGAGAAGAAATAGATGGAATAATTTTCACTTCACATTTCTTTTGTATATTTGATGAAAGTAATAAAATATTACACCATGAAATAAAATAGAATTTACGAGAGAGGTGATTTTTCCTTACCAAAAGTACCACTGAAAAATTCACGTTTGGATTCATCCCACATAGGTTTAGCTAACTACCCACGGTCAGGCAGGTTATAGTAAGAATTTAGATTCCGTCTCTAATCAGTTGGAGGGGAGTAACCTTTCACATTCAGCTCACAGAAGCATATTCATTTTCCCACCTCAGATTTAGAAGAAGGGTATAAGAATAGATTAATCAGAAGAGTGCTCTGATGAAAACTTGAGTGAATGTGCAAAGGTGCTAATTACTAAAGCAGTGTTAGAACTTCAGTATAGCAAGAAAAACTATAGGAAGCTATGCCATTATAAAAATTACTACAGCACTGTAAAAAATTTATGCTTACTTTGTTGTTAACTTATTTTTATTAAATATTACTGAAATATTAGTATGTTTTACTCCTTCTTTTCTAATCTTTGCAGATGTACCGTGAAGTGAAAGATGGAGGTGTTCTAACGGTAACGAATGTGAAAGATGTTCTCAGAAGCAAATATGCCCATGCTGATACTCAGAGTATCCTGGGTGTGCATTCTGAGTATGATGAAGGGAGGAAGGTACGTTGAGAAGAAAGTGGTAAGAAATGTCACAGCACACAATTCATTGCATTTGCTAAATGTTAAAGCACACAATATATTACCTTTTGAGTTAATTTTTTCTTCAGCTGCCACTCGGATTAGTGGAAATGCTGAAAGGATTTCTGCATTACTGCTTGCACTATTACAAATACCTATTGCCTGCTGCTTTCAAGAGCAGAAATGTTTTTTTCTAGTAAGAGTGTAAAGAATCTGTCTCTTACTGCAGATACTGTTTGCCTATGTCTTCTGGATCAGAAGTTGAAAGCATATCTCCCAGGCAATCTTTGTTTTCTTTAATTGTCCTCCCTGGTTATAATTTCCTCTGTATAAGACAGCTATGGTTTTTTTTATGCAAAGGCTACCGAGGAGGCATATTATTATCTGAAATTGATTATGTGGTCAATTTTCTGCTAAAATATATATATACAAGTAGTTTTCCTTAGTTTTTCTATATAATTCTGTGGGTTTGACACATGCCATCCATTTTACTTAATTTTAAAATTTATTGTAGGAAGGATATTATGTTCTTTTAAAAAGGATCCTTAGAACATAATAGCCCATTCTGCTTTCTTATCAAATAAGAATAGAAGTATTTTGAGGGTTTGTCCCTGCCAATGGCAGGGGGGTTGGAACTCGATGATCTTTAAGGTCCCTTCCAACCCAAACTATTCTATGATTCTGTCTTTAGGGGAAGGTTCAAAATTGACTCACCTCAATGGGAGCCATCTCAAGTTCTTTTTGCGATTTTATTTACTTAATATTTTTTGCTAAGAGTACTAAGCAAGATAAAATAGTGTTTTAAATAAAGCAAAAGTTTAAAATGTCGACTATGAATCTATAGTTTTTCTGTCATTCTATTTGAGAAATTAGTCCCATGTGTCCTGTTTAGTCTCCAAACATTTCCTCTTTCGTCCTTGTTGCGTATGAGAAGGTGTGACAGCAAATAGTGCTTAGGGATTAGAGTTCATTGTCTATTGATATTAGTTTCCTTTTTTGCTACTGTCAGCCACAGTCTATTTAATCCTGTGATATTTCTGATATGATCAGGCAGGAGCAACCTTTTATAAAAAGACTGGCCTGGGTCCATTGCCTCAAGCTCTGTTTAATGGCGTGCCCTTTAACAGAGAAGAGATGGATGCTGCAGAGTTGGAGACAGTTGTTCTTCAGAGGATTATTGATGCCACTGGGTTCTTCCAGAGGGCAGTGTTCATGGTAGGTTTAACATTTCTGAATGAAAGCAGGATGAAATATTTGGCAGTGGATTGTTTGAGTCATGCTTATATATTAATTAATTCATAATGAAATGGCTTGAAATTAATAACGTGACAACTGAAATTACATTGTTACATTAATTTGCAGTCATGATTTTGAAACAGCATATTTATATTATACAAGATTGAAGGAATAGCTAAGCACGTTGTAATTGTCTGGAGTTCTTCAACCAGAAACCAAGAATGTGGAAATTCATTGAAAAACACGTACTGGGTGTTTTGAAATTCAGTCCGTGTGATATTTATGCATTTTTAAGTTGATGCTCTTCATAACTTGGTGTGTCTACAAGCTTTAAGCTCAGCTTAAAGATTGTACAAATACTTGGTCTTTGTTTGAAATTAAATCTGTACTTCTATAGTTTCTTTTCTCTTACTACAGGGTTTGTTAAACAATCATATAAATGCAATAGATTTTCTTATGGATCAGCACAATGTAGTTTCCCGTATAAACCCTAAAATTCTTGGAGCAGAAAGGAGATACATACATTTCAGATCCACATCTGGTAACTACTTTTCTTGGATTGGCTATTGTTTATAATTTTCCTTGTTTTTTAAAGCTAATATGTTATGTTTTATATTTTGCAGTACCATTTGATGTGGAAGACTTTCCTACTTTCTCCTTTTTGGACTCACAAGATAAAAGTGCTGTAATTTCGGACAGCATGAAGTATTTAACAAAGAAAGGTATTTTTGTTGCATTGATTATATGTAATCATGTGTATTAAAAATTGTTGAAATTTGCCAGTAAAATATCACAATTAAGTATTTCAGGGACACCATGTGAAAAGTAAAATTCCCAATATCCAAGTATATTTTTTCAGGATCCAGATGATATTCTAGTATTATTATAATAAGTAAATAAATATAATAATAGGATATTTATTTCAAATTTTGCAGTTTTGAAATGGGATGGGTGTCACAACTAGTTGTTTTTTAAGGGCATGAAATTAATAATTAAGACTTTTGCAGCTTTGAGAACTCTCTGTTTTTATAGTGATAGTTTTACTTGGGAATGTTTAAAATAATATATTAGATTTTCAAGTGACTCTTACTTGCAGCATTATCGAGCCAAGACATTAATTATATCCTCTGTAGTATCTATACTTAAAATTACACTGTTATGCTGTTTAGCAGGTAACAGATTTTATTTCTTATTTACTAGCATTCAGTGTCTCATTTTTTCCCTCCAGTTGATTGTTTAATTTTGCCATCTGAATCTTTGTCTTTTCATATTAAAAGTCATAAAACTTGATGTCTCATTTAAACATTATCATGATTATAATTTAAACACTTGGTTACTAAAATGTGTGCTTTTCTTTGGACTTGAAGTATTTTTTAATGTGAAATGTTAGTATTGCATATGCAAGTATTCTCTCTTTGAGTTGTAAGAAATGCCATTTAAAATGAGAGTGTTGGTATAGTATTGTGTGTGATTTTGCATTGGTCTGTACCTTGTTAGCATCTAGGAGTCAATAGTTTTAAACTGCTCATTTATATCAGTCCATCAAGGAAAAGAACAATCCTGTTGGCAAAGCATTGCTTTTTCAGTAATTACTGTGTGATGTTAACATACTTTTAACTTACTCCATTATCAGAAAGAAATGCTATAGGCTTATGTTTCTTTGGAATAAAAGTATTTGACTGTATTCTATTCTCTACCTAAAACCACAGGGACATCCCAGCTAGCAGTGAAATGACTGTCTTATTTCTAGGATTCAGATCTCTTCTGTATATCCCATAACTTTTAAGCTATGTCATCTGCATTTCAAATCTCTGTTCCTGGGGTTTTCTCTAGACCCCTATAATGATTAGTTATAATGTCTTCCTAGAATCTCACCAGAAACTTCTGAAGTGTCCATCTGTAATTGTTGCCTTTTAGGTAATATTTTGCAGACCTGAGTAAACTGATAGTCTTCTACTGAAAAATATGCAGGATTTTTCAAGTACCATTTCCTCTCTATGAAGAATGAAGGCATTTATAGACCAGGAAAGGGTTTTTTTTTATTTGTACTGGACTTGGTGTATTTCCATTTGTTTCCAGAAATAGTAAGATTTGTTTATTCTGCCTTGATTGAAGGATTCTCCCTTTACTGCCACAGAAAGGCCTAACTCCAGAATTATTGTAACTAATTTATTCTTTTATATGACCTGCCTCCATCAAATGTTCGCAAGAAAACTCTGCTAAAGAGGGTCTTATTAATATGAGCTACCTTAATGTTTCAGTGGGACAGCAATAGATTGACTATTTTAGTGATTCATACTGAAGTGGCAAAGTACCTCCTAAGAATTGCTTTTCTGTTCAGAGGACAAAAGATTCCCATGTGGCAAAGAGAGTTTAAGTCAACAGAAGGCACATAAAATTCAGAGTCTCTAACAGAATTAATTCATTATCCATTAATTGTGAGAATATTCTCTAAGAATGTCAATTTTCAGGTGAGGATGCATTGTATGCTGTTACTATCTGGATTGTTGCTGATTTCGACAAGCCAGCTGGGAGGCAATTGCTGTCTAATGCCTTGAAACACCTGGTGAGTTTCTAGCAGTTTTTATGAAAATAATAATTGTGGATATGTTCTTAACACTTTGCACATTCAAAAATATACTCCTAAAGTTGTAACAATCATTTTTTTGAGTCAGGTGCAGTTTTACAAGGCAGTGCTTTCATTTTGCTCTACTCTCGTGCCGTGCTGGTGTCTTACAGGCTTGTAAGTGATGAGGGACTCCTGAATTGGGAGACAGACTATGATACTGTACATTAAAAGGGTGAATTTCTTCCCAATTACAGGCCTTCTGCTAGCCAGGTAACCTAGCATGTTACCTGGGCTTGGGAAATTGGGATAATGTCTGCATATATAAACCATTAGGCCATGTTTTCCAATTTCATAAATGATGTAACTGTGTCCATGAAGTGACTGTTATTCCATGTATTGTTTATATGCTTCTGAGATAAATTATACTTTTTTTGCATCTTAAAATGCTAGAAGGACTGTCTGTGGTTGAGTTCTGCTTATTTTTAAGTTCTTCAGTATTAACAATATTATTCAGAGTAAGTAAGTAAATGTCAGGTGAATATAAATGACAAAAAACCTCAGTGCTGAGGAGTTCAGAGGAGTAATTAAACTGAAATTGAGAAAACATCTGGCTGTAATAATCAGGAATGAAACAGGAACCATCCTGAAAGAATTAAAAGTTTAGCATGTTGCAGTGAGCACATGATATCAAATATGTCTTAAGAAGGCTTAGAAAACCTGCAAGGAGGAATAGGAATTTACCTCTGTCTTGTTTTTCACTCTCCCTTCAGCACTTGTTGATGCTTTTTAGGGTTCTGTTTAGCCTCCTCTTTGCCAAAGTGAGGCCATTTTCTTCAGTTCCTCCTCGCAGGCCTCTGACCGTGGTCATGGTAGCCCTTTGCTGAAGCAGATCCAGCATCAGAACAACTTTACTGCACTGAGGGGACCAAAACCAGGCTCAGAAGTCCAAGTGCAGCCTTGCAAGAACTGTGTAGAGGAGAATAAGAACTTCCCTTGATCAGCTTGCCATTCATCCCTTAATGTAGTCTAGTGTGCCACTTGTCTTTTCTCCAGTGAGAGCATGCATCTCAGGAATAGTTTATAATGCACCTTTTCAAGCTTTTCAAATGAAAACTCCCTTTTCTCATGCACTTAAAATTTGCTGTCTGTTAGCAGAATACCAGTGATTTCATCCCTTGTTTTAGTATTTTTTACTGAAATAGAGTCCCTCTGTCTCTTCTCTAAGTAGTGATGTTCTTTGATCCTCACTCTCTCTAGTAAAATTTAAGTAGTATCAATGCTTTTAGCAAGTGAAAGATTTTCCTGCTGATTAAAAGTGAAGAGAGAAGTGGGTAAATTTTCTTGTATTTATTTTATGCTTGGTTTGACAGTTCTTGAAAAATAGGAAGACAATTACAAAACCAATTCTGAAGTCTGTAAATGAGCACTTGTGTATGTCCTTTGTTTAAAATGAACTTCTGCAAAACTCTTGAAGGCTATTGTTCTGTTTAAAAGAAAGCTATTTGATGTATGTATTACAGAATAGGTATATTCTTACTAATAATGCTTTTATTTCTAGTTGAAGTTGTGAATTAAGTGTTGATGCATGTTTTCTAAAGACAAGTAGCTGCGAAACATTAAATACTTAAGGGCATTTCATGGAGTATAATAGATATGAATACATTAGTTAACAGCAGATGGAACCATAAAAGTGTGTACTATTTTCTGTTCTTCTTTGCAGAAAACAAGCAGTCATACACGTATTGGGATTTTGTACAATCCTTCATCAAAAATAAAGGAAGACAACACAGCTATTGCAAGAGGAATTTTGACTACTTTACTAACCCAAAAGAGTAGCAGTTTTAAAAGTTTCCTAAGTAAACTCACTAAGGAAGAGACAGCAAAATCCCTTGCTGCTGGAACTAAAATTGTTAAATTTCTCACTCCTGTGAGTACCAAATTAATTAAATCATTTAATCTTTCATTTTTCTGGGAGTGTTTGGACAAATGCTGTGAAGCTTATAGCTCAGATACAGTTTCTGCTAAAGCAAATTCATATTTTTGACAACTCTTATGTGATGAAGGGTAAAAAATTGCTTGAAAGGGAGTACAAAATACAAGCACTGTATTACTGATATCAGGATAGTTTAATTTTTATTTGTTTGGGGTATTTTTCAAAGTGCTTTCCATTAAAATTACAGCATTAACTTTGTCAAGAATTAAGACTCAGAACTAACTGCTTTTACTTAGCAGTTATGGTTGAATATGCCTATTTCAAGCAACAGGTACAGACAGAAGTGATTCAGGTTAATGAGCATTGAATACTTCTGGTCAACGTGTTCTTGTGTGTTTCTATGAAAATTCCTCAGTTTAAAATTCAAATTGTTCATATTTCAAAGCTTGCACATAGAGCTGAGTTACCACATAACAGCTGCAAACTACAGTTTGTGTTCCAGCAAGAGCTTTAAATAGTAGCATTTTAAAATAGGAGAATTTGGAAGGTTAAGAGAACTCTGTGGCACCATATTGGAAAACTAAATGGGTGACTTGGATCTTCTTATTTCATTATATAATAGAATTTGAAAAAAGATAGTAGTAGCCAATTATGAAGTTTATGCAAGTTTCTAATTTATTTTGTTACATTTTGTCTGAACTACTCTATTTGCTTAGTCTGTATATTTCTAAAGGAGAAATGTATATAGTCACAATTTAATTTAGGAGGATGATTTTAGCAGGTGAGGTACAGAGCCATTGTAAGTGTGGCAAAGTTCTAGCGTTTTTTTCCTTACTTTGATTTCTGTCTGTGGATAATGTTGGTATCCCCAGAATATGTTTAAACTGCATCAAATGACCATGTTAAAATACTGTTAGATTTTTAGAGTAATGTGATTTTATTTTTTTTTTACACCTTTTTGTTAAAGGTGAGAATACAGTTCATTTGCTAGTAGGTTGTTACTCATGCAATTTTGTGCTGGATCTTAGAAAAAGTGTTTAATCTCGGGCTCAGTTTTCCTGTCACGGTTAATCACAGTTGCCTAAGGGTAAAAGCTGCACACTACCTAGCTGGGAGTCTGTGGCTCCACAGGAATAGTCTTATTACGTATATTGAAGCTGAGGTTGTTGTTTTATTTTTATTTCTGGTTACCTTGAAGAAAATCTTTGCCTGCCTTTGCTGTTGCAAATTTTATTTGCTTAATCATCCTACTATTTCATACTCTACTTTTTGCCTTAGGAAATGGATGATAATGCTTTTGAGAAGAAGTACAACACTTTAGGACTGGATATAATTAAAAGCCACCAGATGTTCTGCCAGGAGGTTCTTAAGCTGCTTCCTGGGCAAATGGCTGTTGTGAGCAATGGCAGGGTAAGGAAGAAATTAAGCCTCCTCAGTCTTTCTTATGTCCTGGAATTTCAGTTTCAAGCTAAAGAAAATACACCATATTAATTTTTCCACTTACTCAGCCTGTTTTTAAGGAATAGTATGAATGTTTGCCTTGTTTTTTATTTTGCTTTACCCCTAGTTTGTTTATTAGCTCCACTCCATTGAAGTTACTATATACTTATGTCATTCTCACAGCTATTTCAAGACTTAATCTGACAAAATTTTCTGATGTGTTATTAGTGATATTTAAGAATAAAACATTTGGTCCTGGTGTTATCTATATTTTACACATTTTGGATTGGGTAAATCAGTGCATATATAATAAAAAATAAATTCCATTCACTAAGGTAGTTATTTTACATCATATGAACTCATTGTTCAAAAATATTATTCTATAGACTGCTAAGTATAGCTCATATATGTTTAATAGTTCTATAGTTAAGTAACATTAATTCTTGATGTTAAAATGAATATATAGAAGTCTTGTTGTTTCAATTTCTTGTATTTATATCCTGAATATAATAGGCTTAATTACAGTGTGACTATAGATGAACTGTGATTAGAAATGCAGTGCTGAGTTCAATATTTACTACTTGTTAATGACAGTCCATGCCTTGCAGTACAATTAGAATTTACACAAACTGCTTTGTATTAACAATTTTCTGTTTTCAATATATTGTTCTACCATTAGGCAGGGGAAGGAATTTTTAACATAATATCAGATGGGAGGACTAGAAACAATGGATATGAATTAGAGGGGGATAGATTTAGACTAGACATAAGAAAGAAATTCTTTACAGTGAGGGTGGTGAAATACTGGAACAGGTTGCCCAGGGAGGTTGTGGATGCCCCCTCTCTGGAGGTGTTCAAGACTAGGCTGGACAGGGCACTGGGCAGCCTGGTCTAGTGGGAGGTGTCCCTGCCTATGGCAGGGGGGTTGGAACTCGATGATCTTTAAGGTCCCTTCCAACCCAAGCTATTCTATGATTCTATGATTAGAGATAAATAGAGGTACTATGTTGTCATGTCATTATTGAAAACTCTCTTTAAATTATGTTCTTGATTACTCTTATGCATCCTTAATGGTTTCTGAGGTACTGATGAAATACCACTAACTAAACCACAGAAGGTGTATTGGTAGATAATGCACATAAGAATAATCTTGACTTTTTTGTATCAAAAAACCCCCCCAGCAAAATATGCAGTGTCATTTTACAAATAATTATTACCGTTTTCCATGAGTAAAAAAATTCAAATAGTGACATGTTTGAAGTTTTGGGAAAAATACCTCTTAAAAATACTTGGATGAATTTGATAACTTATATTCATCTGTCTGAAAGTGTAACTTCTATCCTTGCCATATCAGCACTGAAGTTTTGCTTTTATATGCTTTTTTTTTTCCTAATTATGACTCCTACAAAATTAGCATTGTATTTCATAATCACTATGGTTTTCTCTATTCCATGTATCTTTCATATTAATAAAAATCAAAAGTAGAATTTTATTAGGAGATTTCTCATTTCTAGCAAGTGGTTGAACTTTGGGAGGGAGGCATTCAGCAATAACTCACATCATGACAGTCTGCATTCTGGGAGCCTTGTAAGCTCTTGAATTTGACCTAGGTCAGTTCAACCTGGTAGACTATGAGCAGGAAATCAAAACAACATTCTCAAAGTTATTTTCTGGGATTTCAAGGCTCCTTCTTTTCCTTCAGACACCAAAAATACATGGTAGTTCTGTTTTTTGACTCTGCATATCCTGCATTTCTTATCTTTTACTCTTCACTTCTAACTATTCTGCTTCATCTGAGAAGCTCTGAGAAGACTGTTCACAGAGTTAAGAGCTAAAGGGTGCAGTAGGCATATATTAATTTGAATGTCAGTGTGAAATAACATAGCTAACAAACATTTTCCTTAATTCTTAATTTTCTAAATAGTATACTCCTTTACATAAGTATCTGAAATGAAAAATATGATGGGTATTTCCACTGCAGCTGTGTTTTGTGATTGATAATTAACTGTAATTACATAACTGTAAATGCCTAATCCTGCAAAGTTACTGTACAGCTTAGTATTATAAAGTTAATAACATGAATATATACAGGACTAAGGGTTTCATATTGAATATTGTTCTTTTATTTCATATATTAGTACATTTTTGCTTACAGAAGAAACATTATTGGGAAATTCTATATTTGGTAACTTTTTCTCCTCTATTTAAGGTACTGGGTCCATTAGAAGAAAATGAATTCTATGCAGAGGACTTTAATTTATTGGAAAAAATAACATACAGCACTTCAGCAGAGAAGATTAAAGCTACTGTTAAAGAGATGGGAAACAGCAGTAAAAGGTAAAATTCTTTTGAAATTTGAGCCTTTGTGATATGCTTCCCTGTTTATTTTCTATGGCAAATTAATAATCCTTTTGCATGAAGGGAAACATAAGCAGAGATTCAAATATATACTCACGGACTGATTCATGTTTGCAGCTCTGCTGAATCACTTCAAATACTTGATTACTTGATCTGCTCTCACTGTACTTTGAAAGAAGAGGGAAGCACAGCTGACTGAGCAATTCATACTAGTTTTTGTTTCCTTAGGAGTAATTGTGAAGAATAATAATAGCCTTAATAAAATGCACTGTATCATAAAACCACAGCAGTATCTGTGTATTGATATTCAAGTAAGAAAGTGCATTGTCTTTGGGAACAATTAGACAAGGATACCATAGAGATGGGTGCAGATGTGGTGCTCTGACACCCTGTGAGATGGCATTCATACATCTGTTAATTTCAGAAGTGTAAAGGTGAGTTCTAGTCAGCTTTTAATCTAAGGATCCAGTTTGTTTGCAAAGAAGATAACAATGTTGTATTATTTTTACAGTAGCTATTGACTTGCTTTTGTCTGAGTGTCATTCCTGTTATCTGGAAGGACTGACATAAAACAAAAAAGCAGTGCCAGAAGAACAGATTCAAGAAGAGGCAGAAGTATCAGGGAGGAAAATAGTGAGAGGCAGAACATACTTAATAATAGAATCACGTTGACTTGAAGGGACATTGGAAGGCCATTTAGTCCAGTCACCCTTCAGTGAACAGAAACAACTTGTACTAGATAAAGTTGCTCAGAGCCTCACCAAGCCTGGCATGAACTATCTCCAGGGATGGAGCCTTCACTGTCTCTCTGGGGCAACCTGTTCCAGTGCCTCACCACCCTAAATAATCAAATATTCACTTTGTGATAACGAAATAAGACTACTAAGATTTCTAAGGAAATTTCTGTAAGAAATACCAAAAAAAAAAGTGTATGTGGCTAAGTAACTTGTTCATTTATGTCTGTTCCTACATGTTGTCACTCGGAAAAAATTGAAAAAGCAAAAAAGGTAATAAAGTGCTATAAATGTCAGTTTGTACCATGCAAACATGGTACAAACCATGAATGTGAGAATGAATGGTAATTTGACTGATTCTGTACTACTTTGTTTTGAAAAGTGCATAGTTCATGGTCTCTAAAGGCACCAGTGGTTCTTGAGCATTATCATGCTATGAGTTTTAGTCAAAGCTATAAATCTTGAAGTGATAATTGTTTTCAAGAGTCCAGGTGTGGGATGTGAGCTTTTATAAGACAGATGCAAAAATGTGAATATCTTACTCCTTTTCTAATGAAAAACAAATTGTGTGTGCTTCTTTTATATAGTGGCAGTGATTTGATTATGAAAATAGATGCCCTGCTGTCATCTTTGCCTAAAACGGAGGTTAGACAAGATGCTGAAATACTTAAAGAACAGCACAGGTAAGTTTATGATAAGGCATTTCTAGTACTTTCATATTAAAATTAGAATGTACTGATGACTACAGAAGGTGTTTGGAAACTTGAGTAAACATTCCACTTTTAAAAGCCGCTGCTGTACAAACCACCTGTTCTTTTTTGCATCTTTCTTAATAGGTTAATTAGTAATAACCCTATGATTTTCCAGTCTGAAAGAGTGATTACAGTTGGTGTGAATAGTAAGTGGTGATATGAAGGTAGAAAACTCAGAGTGCACACACTTACTAAAACATTAAAAGTAGTTTTATAGATCAGAGCTGAAATATGCCCCCACTAATTTTTGTTAACTTGGAAAACTCTAGCACAGTCACTTCAGTTGGTGGATCTTACAACCATATGACAGTTGGTGGCTTAGCAGTGTCATTCTTGACCACAGCTAAATACACAGCTAACATACCTAGATTTCATTCAATTGCAAATTAGTATGGTTCATGATCACCTAAATCCTTAAGAAAAACTGAACAGATCCATCAACAGTTCCGTACCTGGACCACTCATGTTAGTGTCAATAATGTACATTGGTCCCTTGTGTTTCTGACCTCAGATTTAGAAAGTGAAATGCCTAAGTCATCTTTTGTTGTCACTGTTAATGAATGAGAACTAAAATAATAAGATGTGAATTTTGTCCTCTTTATAATGGAATGTTAATGGGAACTGCTTTTTATTTAAGCTTAGTTGGGTCAACTTTCCAGGGCTCTTTCCCAATCCCTGCTTGTTTTTATTGGTGAAGGAGCTCTAGTGTGCTGTGCAGATGGGCTGGCCCTGTTGTTGAAGATACAGGGAGTGAAATCAGTAGTAGCCTGTTAGAAGTAGCTAAAACATTTTCCAAGCAGGCACTGATAACAGTCAGTACAGTATAATTGCCATACTGAAAAGAGTTTTACTTGCTAATGGTACTCATATTTCTAGGTACATATTTTGTAGAAAAAAACCTCAGTATATTTTTGTGTATTACAATATGTGGGGTTTTATTAAGTGATGTTTACTATTATTTCATTCCTTGTAGATCCAGACTATTTTAACTAGAATTTTCACATCTTAGTCTAATGAAGTTATTGAACTGAATTACTTTCTGAATTGTGTAAAGTTAATCCAGCCAATCAAGTTTCATGCTTCTCAGTTGCCTTTTTTCCAGAGTTTTTTAAAAATTGTATCTCTGCTGTTACTTGTCCGATCTGGTGATTGTAGGTGTTGGTGAAAGAAACTAGATGAGTGACAAAAAGGCCATTTAAACAATTTTGTTGTGTTTTCCATTTACTTTGTTAATTTTGTTACAGGGCAAGGCAATCAGTGACTAGTATGGAACTATGTAGAGCAATGCTAAAATTTTAATTGCTGTTTACATTTAGCTTTCCTAGGGATATCACAGGGAGCAGAAAGGATTGTTATTTGAAACCAGAGAAGCATCTTCATGAGAAGTAAAATCCAAAGTACCAAATTCATGCCTAAAAATGCTGAATTATCTACATTCAATTTAGAGGGTCCATGTCACTTATTTAGTAATTTTCTTTTAACAGTGTAGTGAAGCTTGATCCCAAAGAGAATGAACCATTCTTTGACATTGTCGCTATTGTGGATCCATTGACAAGAGAAGCACAGAAGATGGCTCACTTATTGATTGTAAGATGGTGGTCATTTCTATTAATTTGCATTTTTGTATTTCAATTTTTACTCAGCCTTTTCTAATTACTGTGTACGGTATGGTTAAGGGTTAAACAAAAAGTAGGTGTTTTAAAAGATACATATTTAGTTGTTTAAATTCGTATTAAAAAGTTGGGGACAATCTAATTGTTTTAAGTACCTTATTTGCTGATTGAAATTCAGATACCCCATGAACCAGTCCTTTTAAAAATTAGTATCTAATCGCTCTTTATAGTCAACAGAAGAAAAGGGCATTATCTGCTTAATATAGAGAGAAAGAATCTCCCATCTCAAAAACCTTAAGAGGCATATGCTCCTTGCCATTAAACCGAATCACCTTAGTTTTCCAGGGTACCTAAATTAGGTGGTCTAAATCTGACCAGTAATATCATAATAAGAAGATTGGACGATAAAGCTTTCAGCTCTTGGACGGGTATTTCTCACTTGATTAATGCTGCCAAGTATATCTAGAAGTCTTCCATTGTGTGTAGCTATTGATCATCTAAGAGAAACTGTCCTAAAAATGTAGCTCCTACCCTGATTTTCTTTTTTCACTGGCTGCAGAATATTGCTCTACCTCAGGTTCCTTTATAGTTTCCCATAAAAATGTAAATTTTGTCTTCTTTTTATGTTCTGTTACAATTCTGAAGTGCTTGTAACTTGATTTTTGCTGTGTCTTGTTTTATCTCTTTCTCTGCAGTAATTATGAAAGTTTCATAAATTCTTACATTGCTTTTTCCCTCCCACTTCCATGTCCTTTTATATCAAATGCTGAAGTATACTTACTCTTCATAAGATAATAGCACAGTGAAACATTGAAAATTCTGGTATTTTGAGACTCTGAAATGCTAGCTTTTATCTAGAACCAGATATTTCATTTCCCCATTCTCAGTTAAAAGGAAAGCTGAAAATATATTCATTTTGGAATTGGCTGGAAACTCTATCCATTCAGCCTGAAGTTCATATTACAGTAAGTTGCATTAAGGACCTTGTAGCTTAGATCTGAAGCCTCCATTCCTCCTAGTGCAACAAGTTCTCTAGTAGGATGCCTCAGCAAATGACTCCCTTGGTGTACTGTGTACTGAATTATTCAGCCATTGTAGATCCTACCTGATTTCTGGAAGTCTTGTTCAAGAAGGGAGAATATGGAATGATGTTAAAGCTAAACGGATGTGAATTATTTTAGTATAGGTGAAACTTATCTTTAAAATATTTTCAAAAATTAAAATGAATTAAAAATTGCATCCAATTATCTGGAAAACCACCACCTCCTTGTGTAGATAAAACATGAGAAAATATACAGCAGGTTACATAAATAGATGCCTTTCTGGTTATCTTGCTCTTGGTAGGTGACTTAAATACAGTGAACTTTAAGCATTAGGATATGTTAATATTTTAAGAATCTTTTTTTTAATTTGATTGGTGCCAATTTTATCAAGATGGTAGCTATTCATAGTACAAAGGTGTGTAGTAACTACCAATGCAACTGGTTATGATTCTTGCCCCAGTCCATGTTGATTATGTCTACATTGTGGTTTTTACTCTGGTAAAAAAAAGCATGCTATTTTATTACTTTGTATTGCTTGATAGTCACTTCAGAGAAAATTTCTTTTCAAAAATATAAACAAAAAATTACTCAAATTAAATGGAACCAAAATTGAAGAGGTGTAAACAGCTGTAGGTAAACTGTAATCTGAGCATTACTGCTTAGTGTGAGAAAGTGGAAATTTAAGGCCAGAGGCAAGGTATGAATCAAAGCATAAATGAGAGAAGATCCAAGGCTTTTATCTGCTTTTAAAATATGTACTGGGTTTTATCATAAGAACTGCTCTATATCCTCCCCAGTGGGAGACAGGTAGACCTTTCATATGACCTATGTGTACCCCTTTTCAAAACGTTTTAGAGGGTAGTGAAACACTGGAACAGGTTGCCTGGAGAGGTTGTGGATGCCTCCTCTCTCGAGGTGTTTAAGGCCAGGCTGGACAAGGCACTGAGCAACCTGGTCTAGTGGGAGGTGTCGCTGCCTATGGCAAGGGGGGTTGGGACTAGATGATCTTTAAGGTCACTTCCAACCCAAACCATTCTATGATTCTATGATTTCAGCATCAGGTATTTCCAGAGAAGATCTTTAAATGCTAGCCTGATTTGACCAGGGTTGGACAGCATTGGTTCACAGCAGGCTACATGGAACATCTAACTGGTCCTAAAGTTATAATCCCTAAGACAATGAGGATGAGGAAGTAGGGAGTAGAAAATATTGAGATAACCTGGTGGAAGTTTTTAAGAATGTTTTAAAGAAATACATGACTTGGTTAACTTTAAACAAAACAGATTGATCGCAAGATAAAAATATTGTCCTATTATTATGGTTCCTTTATAACCATCCAGTGAGTTAGGTGAGGAAGCTGAGAAGGAAGTATAAATATCTTAACTGGTTGATAGGTTTTGAAGATGATTGAATAGTTTTAACACATCATTAATCCGCTGTTGACATTAAAAATTATGAAGAAACGAAGCATTAAAATAATCCTCTGTGCTTTATTCGACGGTTTTCTGTATGCAACTATTTTTAATAAGAGAGAAAATTATTGTTGTGAGATTAGTTCCTGAATAAAAAGCATATGTTGTTGCAGACTTTAGAGTGTATTAAGATCTTCAAGAAATCACAATAAAAGAAAGGTGTTCATGTAATCTATTCAAGTATTGGAAAAGAAAGATAGCTGCTCTTTAAAAAATTGCATCAGTAGGGGAAAGCATTAACATTTGGACTATCAAGAATACCACATGCTAACTCATGCAGTTTTAGAAAAGGTCAAGTCTTTCTTTGGAATATCTGACAATGTCTCTTAATATACTATTAAATTTAGAGCTTTAAAATATTGGAGATAACCACTGAATCTTGAGGAATGACAGGATTTCACTGGATAACTCTATCTTCTATTCAAAGTTTGATGATTGCCAAGAAAATTTTTTTACAGAGTTTTCTTCTTTACTGTAGGTGCTCAAAGAGGTTATCAATGTGAAAATCAGGTTGTTTTTGAACTGCAGATCTCAACTTTCAGAAGTGCCACTGAAGAGGTTAGTAGTTTACATCTATCTCACTTGTTTTGGAAAAACAGTCTGAACCATATGTGTTCCCTTAAAAAAAAACCTAGTTGTATGTGTTTCTCCTGTTGCATTTGTTAGTTTCTTTGAATATAAATTAAATGTTACCTACCTTCCACTTTTCTAAAGAAAAATTCCAAGGTGTCAAGCATGGGATCACAGTGAAGTGTGGTCCATCAAATGCATCTCTCATACAATCCTTATCAAAATCAGTGCAGTCTTTCATGCCAGTGAAAAATTGCAGAGGAAGGTTTTCTGCATAACTTGGTCACTCTCTTGCAATGAATTTTACAGATTACCTGTACTTAAAAATGGAATTCATCTGAGTAAATATACAGTCGGCACTTGAGATCTTGTTATTATTCATTAAGATTATTATACCCTGGAAGTACCTGCCTGACATTGAAGAAATAATTCGGTTTTACTTTCTGTAAAGACCAGGGTTCACAAATACTAAGTGTTCTGTCATCTTTACTATGAGGGTGGTGAGGTGCAGCAATAAGCTGCCAAGAGAAACTGTGGATGCCCCCCAGTCTAGTGGGAGGTGTCCCCACACATGGCAGGGGGGTTGGAAGCAGATGGTCTTTAAGGTTTCTTCCAACTCAAAGCACAAGCCCTGTGGATAGCTTGTGTTTTTCTTTTAGCAATTGTTTTGTGTGGAACGGATTCTGTATACTAGCTCAAATATTCATGGGTACAGACTTTCTCATAGTAATTAAATGTCCTCCTCTCCACCCATCAGCTTATGAAGCACTCATTGCTGTGCTGCTTTCACTCTTAATCTGTACTGATTCTTCTCATTTTGTTGAATATCAGTAAAGGAAGGAGGAAAATCAATATTTATTGTTGCAAAGAACTTTTACCTGTGGAATAAATGAGCAAGAGGTGCTCTCAGTCTTTTGGTGCTGTTGTCAGGAGATGCTCACAAAGTCACTGTTCTTCCAGAAGAGATTGATCCTTCTACTTCGTTTAGTAGTACAGACCCCAAGGATTCAAGACAGTTCACAGTGAAGTTCTTTAAATGTACCTCATGGATATGCCCCTTCCTAGCCATTTAGTATGTAAATGGGAACTGTGTACTTTGACATAGGAAAATATCAATAGCAAATAGATCTGTGTTCCTTAACCACCCCATTTGAGCTGCTCTTGGTATTCCAAAAGGATAGGAAGCTATTACACCTCCAGAAATTATTAATTTCATAATCACTTGTTAAATTTTAAAGTCTTTTAGAAGAACTTCATGTTTGAAACTTTGTGCTTCAGTAAACATTTGGGGTTTTAACACTTCTTTCTTAACAGCTTCTATCGTTTTGTTCTGGAACCAGAATTAAATTATGGGATCACCAAGCGTCTTCCTTCTGAACCTATGGCAAAATTCCTAGAGTTGCCAGAATCAGTCCTTTTGACTCTAAACATGATCACTCCTGAAAGCTGGTTGGTTGAAGCAGTAAACAGTTCCTGTGATCTTGATAACATTCATTTACAGGATGTAAGTAATAGTATATGAACTTTAAATAACTTAGCTTGGACAAGATTTCTGCCTCAAGAGGGAAATGGAAATACTATGAGATTTTTTTCACGTTTATTTTCCAGAAACATTTTCTGTCACAACTGATGATTTATTCAGTATTTTACCACTTCTGTTTTCATCACCTTGTTTTGTTTTGGTTTGTTTTCTTACTTTAGAAAAAAATTAATGAAACATAAAAAAAATCAGAATTCAGAGTACAAGCAAAAGCAATTTATCTGCTATTTTGAGCTTTATAATGTTTACAGAATTGCTGCTTTTTTGGATAAACATAAAGCAATTATGGGATTTTGTGTGTTAGCTATTTCCTACTCTGTCAGAGGGATTGAACTAGATGATCTCTTGAGGTCCCTTCCAATTCCTGACATTTCGTGATTCTCTTTTATGTATACATATATATTCACACACACTCCTTTTGGTAGTCATAGGTAAAACTTCAAATAAACCTGAATATAATACTGTTTATTGATAGGTATTAAAATATATTTGACCCTTTTTAGTACACAGTTTTAAAATTTAATTTTTAATCCTTAATCTTCAAAGTTACTAGATGTCTTTCAGTCACGAAACTTGTACAAAATGTTGAGGGTGTTTTAATAGGCTGAACCTGTATATTTGGAAAATGTTTTGAGAAAATGAATGCTGGGATTTATCTCAGGAAAGGTGAGACGCCTCAGTGATTAGTGATTCATCCTCTTTACCTTGAATACCTATTTTAAAACTGAGCAAACCTCTTTCTGGAATTGCCTTTCTCTTCTGTTTGACAGTTGAATGTAGTTGAGGTAAACCCCATGCAACGTATTTGTCATTGCAGCATGTTTTTCCCACATAGTTAAATGATGTAATTTATTGATTAAATGTTCCTTCCACAGATAAAAGGGACAGTTACAGCTGAATATGAGCTAGAATATATATTGCTTGAAGGACATTGCTTTGATGTGACAACCGGACAACCTCCTCGAGGGTTACAGTTCACTCTTGGCACAAAGAGCAATCCTGTCATTGTTGACACTATTGTGATGGCCAACCTGGTAAGAAAAAACAGTTATTCTGATTGCACACTCTTCATTAGAACACTTCATGAGCTTCTTGGTCTTTAAATACATTTGTCTGTGTTGCAAACTTAGTAAAGCTGAAAGTAAGTGGAGTTACGACCATCTGCTGAAGATAGGCATCTCCATCTTGCTGAGCTTTTCCCTCCATTTCTTCAGTTCCAATAAAGGTTTGGATGTAGGCTAAGTTTAGATTCTTACCTGAAATAGCTAAAGTGGGAGACTAATTGCCTTAAGTAGATTGTAGGAGGTAGTTACATTCAGATGTAGATTCCACTGACAAGGTATGAATCACATTCTGATTAAAATAATCAGAATTGTTACATAATGATCCAGTCAAAAGAAAGATCCCATTTTAGCTGCTTTGCTCAAGTGCTTAAAGCCCCTGTAGTAAAAATTCCTCTGGTCATCCAAAGTATTTATTTTTTGTTTTAGCAATCTGTAGAGCAGAAGACCTTGTGATATCCAGAATGAGAAACTTATTTTCCATTAGGTAAGGCAGCTTGATAGGAAAGGACTTGGATGGATAAAATTCCACTCATTTACTGTTCTGAGTAGAGATAGAAACAAATGGGACACTGAAAGGCATTAAAGTGGGCATATAGAAAAGGTGATACTTGATTCCCTCGCTGCCATATTACTTTCAGGGCTGGTAGGTAATGGCTATTAAACCTGGCTGCAGTACCAAATATCAGATAATTGTTGTTTTAGCTGTACACAATTGATTCAGAAATCCTGACAGAAAAAGTGACTGTCTTCCCCTTTATTTTTTAGGGATATTTTCAACTGAAAGCAAATCCAGGTGCTTGGACACTGAGGCTGCGCAAAGGAAGATCTGAAGAGATTTATCAGCTTTTTTCGTAAGTATCAATCCATCTTTTGGAAATCCACTTGCAAATTAATCTGAAAGTGCAACAGATTTTGAGGAGATCGACACTACTGAAGGAAAATGAGGAAAAATAACATGAAAAAGATTGAATAAGAAGCAAAGGATTACATAAAGTTTTTAAGAGATACCTTGTCTGCTGAAGTGTTGCTAGTTCTCCAACAGTACTTTGAACAACTGAAAGAGCTGCCATGAATTTCCATCTCATAATGGAAAGTGCCTCTGAATGCAGTAGTTAATTGTTGTCATCTTTATAGCAGGAGCATTATATTCATTTCAGTTCTAGGCTTTTTCTTTGGTCAAATTTGTGTGATCCTTAGTCATCTAAGAATCACCGTGATTACACCTCACCTTAGAATCATAGAATCATAGAATAGTTTGGGTTGGAAGGGACCTTAAAGATCATCGAGTTCCAACCCCCCTGCCATAGGCAGGGACACCTCCCACTAGACCAGGCTGCCCAGTGCCCTGTCCAGCCTAGTCTTGAACACCTCCAGAGATGGGGCATCGACAACCTCCCCGGGCAACCTGTTCCAGTGCTTCACCACCCTCACTGTAAAGAATTTCTTCCTTATGTCTAGTCTAAATCTATCCCCCTCTAATTTATATCCATTGTTCCTAGTCCTCCCATCCGAATATAAAAGCATCCATCAGTTCTGAGTCCTGATAGCATGTTGACTCTGCCTTGCTTCCCACTCTTGGGAGAACATGCCAGTGCCTGGAAAGTAGTCACATTTTAACTGGTATTTAGTTGCTGACTGCATAGTTTCTAGGTCTGTGATTTCCGTGGTCGAGTTTCATATGAGGAACATATGCTACCCATCAGTCCAACTATTCCTTGGAAAACATAATCTTTTTTTTTCAAGTTTTATGTCACCACATAGATCTTTAGCATATGAGAGCCCCTTCTAGAAGCTTTGGATGTAATTGCTTCTAGGGGAACAGCATCATTTTATTTGTTTCAGTACATCCTTCTTTCCTCCTCTCTCCCTGTAATTCTGTGGGCTGAAATAAGCCTATTTCAGTAATATATTTCAGTAATATTTCAGTAATATTTGTTACTGTTTGGAGTTCAGTAGCACATACATAGTTCCATGCAATGTTTAGTCATCAGCTACTATTAAAAAAATTTTTAAATTGATGAATGCCTTTGCTCTTTTGAGACTTTAGCAAACAGATCAATTTCATTGTTATAGGAAGAAATAGTAACAGGATAGTAGGTTCATTCTATTTGTTTGTGTTTTTCAATTTATTTTTCCCCAGAAACTACTCACAATCTGTTGAAAAATTAGAAAAACGTTACCTTTATCTTTAAAAGTTCACTTAATCTCCACCAGCTGTAGTTATTTGTGTACTTGAATTCTGAAGATATATGAAGTGATCTATGAGAGATAACATGGTTAACAAAAGAACTAAATGTGATGAAATGTAGTTAAATTTAATAATGAAACTAAAGCACTCTGTATTCTAGTGTGGTTCAAAAAAAAGTTTACAAGTGCTGTTTTTTCAAGATTACTGATTTTTCCCTGAGTAATACAAATGAGCATAAATGAGCTCAGCTAAGTAATGTAAAATTAGTACTTTATGAAGAATCTCAGAAAAAATACACTTACTCCATTGAATTATATCAAGATCTGGATTTAGAGCTAAAGTATGTTTGGGATCTTTGATATTACTTTTAGTTATCTCAATATTAGTAGTATTGTATGTCTATCAGAACTCAAGCAACTAGTTGACAGGGTGGAATGTTGCCAAGAGATATTGCAGTGCATTTATCATCCTCATTTACTAATCATATCCTCTTCTGTTGAACTGTGAGGTGACCTGTTTTCTCTGAGGGACAGACTTGTAGGAATTTTAGGAGAAATAACAGGGTTTTGAAATTAGAGCATGTTGCACACCTCAGTGCTCATTTGCTTCACTTGTAGTAGCTTCTAATTCACATAGAAAATAATTTCTTTTTACTTCACATAACTACTCAGCTTTTGAAATAAACTGCCTTTTTTTTACCCCAAAACCACAGCTTCTGAAAAGATTTGCTGTTTTGGAGCAGTCACACATGTAAAACAATTTGTTATTAGAAAATTGCTATGAATATTAGAAAGATCAAAATTGATGAAAATTCAACAACAGTCTTAGAACTGCTTGTTATTGACCCTTTGATCCTGGAATGTTAGTAGGAAAACACAGATATAGCAAGATAAGTCTGCATAAAATAATGTCAGATATATAGCCTCCTGATGAGTATTAAATTATATCTGCCTGCCTTTTAAAAAAGTAATTGTATTTTACTAACAGCAAATTGGTTAACTGAAAGTTATATGTTTTGTAATTTGAGCAAGTAGGCTTTTGCTTGTTTTGAGATTTCAAAGGATCCCCACTTGTTCAACTTGAGTTTTTTTGGTCTCTGTATGTAAAATTACTAATTGTTTTCTGCTGATATTTATTTATACTTATATTAAAATTGTATAGGTGTTTTGAAACATTTTAAAGCTGAGACATAAATAGTCTGCTGGACATGTTTAGTTTTGTACAAAAACTGTGTAACAAGAAGGTAGTTATTGCTAATTAGCTGTCAGCATTCAAGACATTTTCAAAACATGTTCAGTATCATTTGGACAAAACACAAAATGTTCATTGGTTTTGTTAAGGGAGTTAATAAATCACAATTCCAGTTCTTCTAAACCCAAGGTCACACTCAGAACTTTGTTCAAGTGGTCACTCATGTGAAATGTGCATCTGTTAGGTGAATAAAATCACAACATACTGAATATCAGGTGCTCAGAGACAGAAGGAGGAGAGGTCCAGATTCAGCATACTCATTTAAAATTAGAGAAGGGTATGATGGGCTCTGTTTTGTTTCAGAGAAATACCTACTTAAAATCAAGTTAATATCTTACTCTTTAAGTAGCCTTTGAACATGTATTTGGGTGAGCAGGAACTCAAATACTCTATTGGGGGAAAAAAAGTGTAATGATAGGAAGCATAGAAAGATGTGAATGGAGAAACAGATAAACTGGATCTTGAGTCTTGATGAGCATTAAGTGTCCAGGGTAACTCTATTTTCCGTACGTTGCTCATACTGGGACAGAAATTCATCAGATTGAATGTTGTGCAGAGTAAAACAACTGGTATTGAAGACAGAGGAAACAGCAAGAGATCCACAATAATAATTTAGGAAGATAAAGCAATGTTAGGACATTTTACAGCCTAACCAAATGTTTGTGAATCTTTGGAAAATAATTTGCATCAGTAGAGCTAGCTACAGAATTCATAATATAGAGGTTTTGAGGTAACTGAATGAATAAAACATTAAATTTTGTGTATATAAAAACTGATGTCAAAAATGGGAACGCTGTCAGCTGCTTGACTGTTTCAGCTAACTATTTTCTTTTATCAGCAATTGTGTTTTACTGTGGTTTTACTATTTTAGTGCTTTTTAATGACCCTTTATGTTGAGTAACTGTACATCTCTGGGATAAAAAGACGGTCCTTGGCCAAGCATTCAGATTTGCAGGATTTTAAAAGTGCAAAAATTAAACTAAATCTTAAGTGTAAAAAATCAAGGTAACCCTCAATGTTGTTTTCTGCAAGAATCAGCCATCTCTCTTTGGAACTTAGTAACCACTGGCACTTTTTACAGAAATGTGTTAAATAGAAAATTCAGATAATACACTGTATTTTTTAGATAGGTAAAAAATAATAAAACCAAGCCTTAGGGATAGCGGATTATATTTTTAATCCATTTTTTGTATATGCAGCTTTAGCAAGAGGAAGCCACATCATGCTGTTCAGACAGAAGGGAATGATGGAAAAATAAATGGGCTATTGAGGCTTAAAAGCTATAGAATTTGAGAATTGTGTTGCTACACTGTATCACAGAGTGACAGCAGCATCTTTTTACTTGTTTCTCAATGGACTGCAGCACAGTTTTATGCGTGAATGGCTTAAAGCTGATGTTCAGTTGGGTGGACTTGGTGCCTGCCCTGTCTTTAGGGGTGTGATTACCAAATTCGACTGTCTGAGAGTCAGTCTTTACTATCTCAGTGATGTGGTGGAGCTTTCCCTAGACTTCTTAAAGTGAGTTCACTTTAGAAGTGTATTTAATGCTGTCAGAGCAATTTCTAAGATGTTTTCCATATTTGAAAAACAAAATGTAGTTTAATATTTGAAAATAATATATGCCTATATAATGCATAAGTATTCAGCTCAAAGCTGATGCATTTTGTCACTGGTTAATAAAATTTCCTGTGCATATCTAGATTTAGAAGTGTGGGCTTCCACTGTGGGCAATGTCTAGTGATAAATAAAATGGAGAAAGTTTCTGAAGTTAAGATGTAATTAAGTGCAAGTGAAGAAATTTAGTTTCTATAAATATCAGCAGCCATAAACCTTATAGTCTAATTAAACGTAACTAATACTGCATGTTTTAATGAGACACTGCTTTTGCATGGGGTTTTTTTTCTCTTCACAGCCATGATGGAACAGATTCTGAAGCTGACCTGACAGACATTATCGTTGTAATGAACAACTTCAGAAGCAAAATTATCAAAGTCCAGGTACAAAAAGAGATAACTTGTCTGCAGTATTTCCTTATATAAAATATAAGGTGTTTACACGTCTTAGGCTGTTTTAATTGCAAGTTACATACTGAAATATATAATTTAGATTCTGTAAAGCTAAATAGAGTGTGCAAATTAACATAGCTAATTTGATCTAGTCAGGTTATGCTAATTGCATGGGAGATGTTTAAATAGCTATTGAAATAATACATCTGTGTGAGTAACAGAGTTCATCTTACTTAGCTTAAGGTTCTAAGAGTGTGGTCAAGGTGCCTTAAACTCCCTCTCTGCTCAGTAGAGAAAGAAGGACATTCCAAAAGATTGCTCATCTCGTGTGTGTATATAAACCAAGGAGAGTACCACCTCTTGAGAACATCCATTTCTCTTCTGTACTTGAGAAGGGATTTTAGCTGAGGTCCTGATACCACTTCTGATACCACTTCCTGATACCAGTGGAAGTTAAAATGAGGTATATTGAATTCTGCCCTGAGGTACCCAGTCTGTGTAAATGAAATTGTGTTGTTTTCATTCTTGAAGGTCTATTGAAAAGGGAAAATGGCCAGAACTATATTAAGGAGAGAGAACCTCCTAGTATTACATGTTTTTACTATTTTGTAAAATAACATTCTGTGTAGGTGTCCTTGCCTACCTTGTATCCTAATTTTAGACTTTGAGGAACTGCATGAAAGAACTCAAGTAATATAGGTAGCACACAACAACACTATAGAGAGGTTTCTAAGTTTCCCAGGGAAGCACTGTGGGTATAGCCAAGTGTTCAAATCTCACTCACTTTATGTCCCTACAGGAGGGAAGAGAGACCTCTGCCCATCAACTGCTCACAGAAGTTGCTGATGGTTTTTGATTATATCTTCCCTAATGTTCTTCCATGCTTAAGCTTTTTTTATAATTTTTTTTTATCTTTCAGGTGGAGCTTGAGAGACTCTAGTCTGAGTGACTGAAGTAGAGCTGAATCTAGTCATACACTCGCTTTTGTTATGACTGGTGTAAAATTTCCTCACTATGTTTAGAGATAGAGACAGACCGAAATTCAGAGCACAGATTGGGTGAGGGGTGATCACCCATTGAAGACAGTTTTTAAGATTAACGTGTATTTTAGTATTATGATGTTGTTATGCTGACTGAAGTTCAACCTAAGAGTGTGATTTTTACAAAAAAAAATTAAAATTGTTGGCTCAGGATAACAACTTTGCAGCTTATCAGTGTTCAAAGTAACACAAGTTTCCATTCCCTGGGGTGATGCAGAGAGTTTGACTACAGTATCTTCTTGTGGCCCCACTCTCCATATTGATTTTTTTTCTACTTTAGAATCTGCTGTCTCAAAGATTGCAGATGATGTGGCCTAGGAAACTATGGTGGAATGCATTCCTTGCATGTCAGCTGCGCTGCAGCCTGGAAGTTTCTTCAACATTGTACCTTTTCTTAAGATCATAGAATCATAGAGCTGAAAGAGACCTTCAAAGGTCATCTAGTCCAACTCTAGTGAGGGCAGGGACATCCTGTACTAGATCAGGTTGCTCAGAGCCTCATCAAGACTGGTCTTTAATGCTTCCAGGGATGGGGCCTCCAACTTCAATTTCTAAGTCACCTCCAGCAATTATCCCACAGTTCTGTATGTAGTTTTAGAGTGTGAAATGACATTTTTATTGTTCGGATGAGTGCAGTTCGGTGAGTGTTTTACAGAAATATATATCGGTAAAATGCTGGTCTAGCTCCAGCCAGTAGGTACACCATAATTAGGTATTATAACAGAAGTTGTAATTATTATCTTTCCAGATTACACAAATACATTTATTTTAATGACTAGGTACAGAAAAAGCCTGATAAAATTAATGAAGATCTTCTTGCTGATGGAACAACAGGAAAAAAAGGACATAAGGAATCAGTTACAAGGTAATGCATAATTTGCTGATACTCTAACTGTGCCAGGAGGTGATTGTACCAAGTAAATGTTTCTTACTTAATAGAGATAAAAGTATATAAAAAGCTTCCACAAGAGATTAGTGATATAAATATTATGTGGTAGTCACCCATAATGTCCTTGTCTCTAAGGTGGAGAGAAACAGATTTGATGGGTGGATGGCTCGGTAGGTAAAGAATTGGTTGGATGATTTCATCCAGAGGATACTGGTCAACAGCTCAGTGTCCAAGTGGGGATTGGTGACTGGTGTCCCTCAGGGGTAACTGTGCTGGGTATAGTACTGTTTAGTATCTTAACATACTATCTGAAGTACTGTTACTGTTTAGTATCTTCAGAAGTGGTCCAGTGGGAACCTTATAAGTGAAGGGTCCTGCACCTGGGTCAGAGCAATCACCAATCACCATTATCAATAATGGACTGAGAGATGAAGGGATTGAGAGCAGCCCTGCAGAGAAAGATAAGTACAAACTTTTCAGCAGTTTCTGTAGCTATAGGACAAGGGTTGATAGCTTTAAATTCAAAGTTGGAAGATTCTAGAGTAGACATAAGGAAGAAACTCTTTACACTGAGGTTGAATAGGTTGCTCAGAGAGGTGGTAGATGCCCTGTTCCTGGAAAGAGTCAAGATCAGGTTGGAGAGGATTATGAGCAGCCTTGTCAACTAAAGATGTCCTGCTTATTGCAGGGTAGATTGGACTAGATGACCTTTAAAGGTCTCTTCCAATCCAAACTGTTCTGTGAGTCTATGACAGAAGCAGGAAAAAGACAAGCTATAATGTCTTGTTCACCTCATTATTTATTTGTTTAGTTTTTAATTGCTCTGTTACATTTCTAATTCCTGTTCATTTTCTCCATTGGCTTTATTTCTGTTTGGTGTGGTAGGGAATCAATCTCTGAAAATCTCAGGCCGCCATGTGATACTCAAATTTATCAAAACAAACATCAAAAGGCAGGTTTATATACTCTTAGATAAAATTTAAGAAAGCTCAAGAAGTGGTTTTGTATTTGGCAGTAAAATACTTCTCCCTTTGAAGTGTTCAGTCTGTAAGTAATTGTAATAAACTTACAAAGTTCTACACATGGGTTTAATAACATTCTGATAATTCTAATTTGCTGTTTTAAAATTATATTTTCAGTCAGACCTTACATTTCTCATAATTATGTTCACTATGGGTCATGTATTGTTCGAACTGCTGGGTTTTTAAAAAAAATTTTCAATGTTTCATCCCTGTCTTTGTAGTCATGTGTGGTGACAGTTGTGTTTTAAAGTGCCTGCAGTTTTTTCTGTCTTGTTATTGCTAAGTGTAAGAAACTGGACAAAAAGTCAGAAAGGAAGATGCTGGACCTCTTGGGACTAGGAACTGCAATCTGTTTGCCCTGTGAGAACCCAGTGCTAGCTGGGGAGTTGTCGTCTTTGGAGATGCCCCACCATGCTGTCAGTGCTGGTGTCCCT
>VZTY01027803.1:206377-219982 GCA_013400935.1 Turnix velox
TGAGTGCAGTTCGGTGAGTGTTTTACAGAAATATATATCGGTAAAATGCTGGTCTAGCTCCAGCCAGTAGGTACACCATAATTAGGTATTATAACAGAAGTTGTAATTATTATCTTTCCAGATTACACAAATACATTTATTTTAATGACTAGGTACAGAAAAAGCCTGATAAAATTAATGAAGATCTTCTTGCTGATGGAACAACAGGAAAAAAAGGACATAAGGAATCAGTTACAAGGTAATGCATAATTTGCTGATACTCTAACTGTGCCAGGAGGTGATTGTACCAAGTAAATGTTTCTTACTTAATAGAGATAAAAGTATATAAAAAGCTTCCACAAGAGATTAGTGATATAAATATTATGTGGTAGTCACCCATAATGTCCTTGTCCCTAAGGTGGAGAGAAACAGATTTGATGGGTGGATGGCTCGGTAGGTAAAGAATTGGTTGGATGATTTCATCCAGAGGATACTGGTCAACAGCTCAGTGTCCAAGTGGGGATTGGTGACTGGTGTCCCTCAGGGGTAACTGTGCTGGGTATAGTACTGTTTAGTATCTTAACATACTATCTGAAGTACTGTTACTGTTTAGTATCTTCAGAAGTGGTCCAGTGGGAACCTTATAAGTGAAGGGTCCTGCACCTGGGTCAGAGCAATCACCAATCACCATTATCAATAATGGACTGAGAGATGAAGGGATTGAGAGCAGCCCTGCAGAGAAAGATAAGTACAAACTTTTCAGCAGTTTCTGTAGCTATAGGACAAGGGTTGATAGCTTTAAATTCAAAGTTGGAAGATTCTAGAGTAGACATAAGGAAGAAACTCTTTACACTGAGGTTGAATAGGTTGCTCAGAGAGGTGGTAGATGCCCTGTTCCTGGAAAGAGTCAAGATCAGGTTGGAGAGGATTATGAGCAGCCTTGTCAACTAAAGATGTCCTGCTTATTGCAGGGTAGATTGGACTAGATGACCTTTAAAGGTCTCTTCCAATCCAAACTGTTCTGTGAGTCTATGACAGAAGCAGGAAAAAGACAAGCTATAATGTCTTGTTCACCTCATTATTTATTTGTTTAGTTTTTAATTGCTCTGTTACATTTCTAATTCCTGTTCATTTTCTCCATTGGCTTTATTTCTGTTTGGTGTGGTAGGGAATCAATCTCTGAAAATCTCAGGCCGCCATGTGATACTCAAATTTATCAAAACAAACATCAAAAGGCAGGTTTATATACTCTTAGATAAAATTTAAGAAAGCTCAAGAAGTGGTTTTGTATTTGGCAGTAAAATACTTCTCCCTTTGAAGTGTTCAGTCTGTAAGTAATTGTAATAAACTTACAAAGTTCTACACATGGGTTTAATAACATTCTGATAATTCTAATTTGCTGTTTTAAAATTATATTTTCAGTCAGACCTTACATTTCTCATAATTATGTTCACTATGGGTCATGTATTGTTCGAACTGCTGGGTTTTTAAAAAAAATTTTCAATGTTTCATCCCTGTCTTTGTAGTCATGTGTGGTGACAGTTGTGTTTTAAAGTGCCTGCAGTTTTTTCTGTCTTGTTATTGCTAAATGTAAGAAACTGGACAAAAAGTCAGAAAGGAAGATGCTGGACCTCTTGGGACTAGGAACTGCAATCTGTTTGCCCTGTGAGAACCCAGTGCTAGCTGGGGAGTTGTCTTCTTTGGAGATGCCCCACCATGCTGTCAGTGCTGGTGTCCCTTCCTTTTTGCCCTGATCAGGTGTGACTGTGCTGTGCCCCCTTAACAATACTGAGTGAAAAGAAAAGATTTCTCTAAAGATTTTTTTCACAGCACTTAGACACACTGCAGCCTTCTGAGATCTCCTCTTTGTATTAGTGGAATAATGTGAAGTCCTTTAAATACTTTGAAGATCTGAGAGTTGTCTCATTTGCTCTTAAAGATTATGAGGGGTACTTATTTTTATACTTTTTAAAGTATAATAGGGAGCTAATCAGAGGAAAAATGAATAGGTGTGACTCACACAATCTAAGTGTGTGAGGAATGACGCACCTCAAAGAAGACCACGAATGTGAATCTTTTAACATAAAACCATGTTGTAACCAATTTTGGCTAAGACAGCCTTTGCAGTTCTGAGACTGGAGGAGCAGTGCTCTGAAGGAGACTGCAGCCACTATTTCCCATCTCTGTGTGCTGGAAGGCATATAGGATTAAAAACCATCACAGAATGTCAAAATGTCAGGGATTGGAAGGAACCTTGAGAGATCACTTAGTCCAGTCCCCCTGCTAAAGCAGGAACACCCAGGCCAGGTTACACAGGAAGGCATCCAGGTGGGTTTTGAATGTCTCCAACAGAACAGACTCCACAGCCTCTCTGGGCAGCCTGCTCCAGTGTTCTGTCACCCTCACAGTGAAAAAAAAAATTTATTATATTTTTGTGGAACCTGTGTTCCAGCTTGCACCCGGTGCTACCTGTCCTATCATTAAATGCCACTGAGAAGAGCCAGGCTCCATCCTCCTTGCATTCACCCTGTACATTTTTATTCAGAGCAAGCAAAGAACACTGCGGCAGAAGCAAAAAAGCTCGGGGCAATGGATCTCAAAGATGTAGAGTAGCTTATAGGGAGACTAAATTCAATTAATTTAAGGAACAATTCGAGAAATACTATAAAAAATTGATAAAATCTCATCAACACAGACCACTAACTGTTATGAGAGTATNATGCCACTGAGAAGAGCCAGGCTCCATCCTCCTTGCATTTACCCTGTACATTTTTATTCAGAGCAAGCAAAGAACACTGCAGCAGAAGCAAAAAAGCTCGGGGCAATGGATCTCAAAGATGTAGAGTAGCTTATAGGGAGACTAAATTCAATTAATTTAAGGAACAATTCGAGAAATACTATAAAAAATTGATAAAATCTCATCAACACAGACCACTAACTGTTATGAGAGTATTCAGGGACAGTCAGCTGTTGTCATTTGCTGTTGGTAAGGCACTGGGTAAAATACATGGTTTGGCCTGGTGTGTCCACTCTGTATGTTAGAGCATAAATTCAGCTCATCCATCCATGGGGCTGTGCAGGAAAACACAGTGATTCTTCTGACATAGGATGCACTTGGAGAAGGTTGGAAAATCACTATTGCCTGTATTTTTTTTCCTTTGATTAAAATGTGAAGTTCTTGACAAATTTCGGTTCTGTTTTCAAGTATTGGAGATTGCAGTTGTGCCATTGTTTGTCCTCAGTGAGTGAGTATGAGGTGCTGGTTCCAAAAGATTTTGGTTTCATAGGCATGTGCAGGGGGAGTATAATGTAAGTGTAGTCAGTTACTGTAGGGTGAGCATTTCTTTGGTGTGTTTCCTTACTTTCCATTCTTTAAGAACTTAATGATAAAGTAGTAGTATTTTCTTTCTGCTGAATGTTTACATAATACTTTGTGTGGCTTTTTTTTCAGACTTTCAGAAGATATTCCAGCAGAGGAGAAAGAAAAGAAAAATATTCTTAATATCTTTTCAGTTGCTTCAGGCCATTTATATGAACGTTTTTTAAGGTAAGGAAAGATAAAAGGGAAAGAAGAATTTCACATTGATACTGTGGAAATCCGTCCTAAAACTATGCAGCTTAAAGAAACTGACTTCTTTAAGAAGGTGTAAAAATAAATTGTCAAAGAACATAAAAGTTGCATGAAGTTGTTCTCCATGTCTTTCATGAGTGCACGTGTGAGGTGTGAACATAAAAGATGGAATCCAGCCTATCTTTATAAAGATATAACAGAAGTGACTTCACGAGAGTTGTATCTATTGATGTTCAGTCCAAACTGTGGGTACTACTGCATGCACATGCAGCCTTTCTTATCTCTGGCTTCATGCAACAAGCAGCAAGTGCTTTCAAGGTTTTTTTACAGTGTTGCCTAATCTGCTCACAACCATCTCTGATACATTTCAGATGTGAGTGTTTGTCTGCAGGTATCAGGTGTAGTGATTTTCCTCTCCTAAAAGGAAATTACACAGTTTTTATGTGTATTTATTTGCAAAGTAGTATTTTATATGTATTGGGTTTTATTTTTTTAGCAGTCTGATGCAGTTTGGACATCTACATTTCTTTCTTTTAACATACAGCCACATTCACATCAGGAGACTCATTTATTTTTAAAGAAGAAATTAAAATGTCCTATGTACTACCTTACCTTATTTTAAAGTTTCTTTCCTGATTTTTAAGTTGTAATGGTTTGCTTATCTGCCTTGTTACATGAAACAAATACCATAATAGCAAAAAAAAATTGAATCCAAAGTAGTGATTTGTGCACATTTCAAGAGTTTTCTGCTGAGGATCTTAACTTGATCTGTGCTTTTTCTTTCTCACTATCTTTGTTTTCAGCAACCTTATTAAACTCAACCAGTGTTTTCTAAAGCAAGTTGTCACGGTAGCCAAGTTAATAGAAGTTATTAATTGCTATTCTAATTTTTTCAGGCTCTTCTCTTTGAATAAAAAAGACCCACTTTTGAAATTATTTCTTCTAATGTTGTTTAGCCAACCTGGATTGAATAAGTCCATTTCAAAGTGGTTTTAGACACATGCTTTTTAAAGCTTTTAGTTGGACATAAATTTCTGCTTAAGCTGCATTAAAAAAATAGTCCTTGAACATTTTAAGCACCTTTTAGATGCAGTTGAAATGTAATGACCTGTGTGTATTTGTTTGTTTATTATAGACTTATATTTCCACAGAATTATGATGCTTTCTGTCCTACGTCATACAAAAACACCAGTTAAATTTTGGTTTCTGAAAAACTATCTCTCCCCAACATTTAAGGTAGGAGAAATGTCTTCTTTTTATTATTTTTCCTTAAAAACCTTAACCAAGTGGTATTTTTTTAATTACAGATGAGTAGTTATATAATTAAAAACAAGTTTTCCCAGTTGGAAATTACTAGCATTTAATGCATTCAGAAATAGTTTTTAAACTCTCATGGAAGTTCTTTTCTAGAACCCAAAGCCTGATAGTAATTTATTCTCTTGTTAGTGACAAAGAGCTTGAAATAAATGCTTTTATGTTTGTGTAGTAGCTGAGGCTAATGCTAGAACTAAAGAAACATTGACTACATGTTTTATTATTTTAAAATAAAGCCAACACAGCTGCAACTGTGTTGCAGTGCTCCCACTTTTTCCTTTTGAGTCCTTGTGTCTTACATATATGTGCCACTAATTTTTCTGATTCTTCTAGGATGTTATTCCTCACATGGCTAAAAAGTATGGTTTCAAGTATGAGTTAGTACAGTATAAGTGGCCCCGCTGGCTTTATCAACAGACAGAAAAACAAAGAATTATCTGGGGCTACAAAATTCTTTTCCTGGATGTTCTTTTCCCTTTGGCTGTGGATAAAATAATATTTGTTGATGCTGACCAGGTAAGGAAAAATAATGCTGTATAAATGTATGAGGTATTAATTTTGCTTTAAATTTATCTGGTTTTATTCTCCGTGGCTATTTTATTCAAGTGTTGGTCCCAGAAGACTATTGCAGTTGTACAAGTAGAATCAGAACATGAAATGCAGTAATTTAGAAGTTAACATGTAAAGCTAGGAGTTACAAATTGACCTTAAGAAGCCTCACCACACTCAGTAGTAAGAGGTTAAGAGCCTCACCACAATGAGTTACCCTAAATTGCCTGTAGAGAGAGAAAGACACCTGGAGAGGTCTGCGTGACCTTAAAGGTGGATTTCACCTAAGGCATATTTGAGTCATTATGTCTCTGGGCATATTTCACCTAAGGCATACTTGAGTCATTATGTCTCTGGGCTAAGAAATTCTCAACCACTGGAGTCTTGGGGTGATCAGCCCATTTGAACAACTTCTAGATATCTGATTTTTTTTTTTTCAATATGAATCCTCTCACTGCTTCTCTTAAATGTGTGTGCACTTTTTGACTCAGAAGTGAGTATTTTATTGTATGCTGAAAAATAATGCACTGTCTCACACAGATGAGACATTGAAGAGTTCATCACGTGGTTATTAAAAAACCTCAGGACAAATATTATTTATTTAAATCCTTTTCCGAAGTTTGAGAATTTATTTAGATGCAGCAGTGCAGACTGCAACTTTCTAATTTATCGGCATACAGTAATAATAATGATTGTCTATCCTAACTACTTACTGTTAGGATTTTTCTCTACAGAGAAAAGGCTAATAAGTTTTTTTAATCACTGATAAATTAGATTAATGGAATTTGATGGAAGAATGATTGATGAGTGAATAAAGGACACCTGTAAAATGTCTTCATAACCTATTTTTTGAAGTATTTTACTCCTAGATGCAAAGATTTTTCGAATGAACCAATAAATTTGGAGTGACCAAGCTGGGGAACAAAAAAATAATTTTTTAGAAGGGTGTTGCTCATTATATTTTAAAAGTTATACTCCTATATGAAGGCATTTAATACTGTGCAACCAGAAACACTGATCTGTGAATTTAAAAACTGCTTTTTACATTTAATTTGAGCTTTTTTCTCCTTGAACAATAATTTGGTTAATATTCCAGTGGAGTACTGTTTCATTGTCTCAGGTTGTTGGTATTTTTAAATTAAAATTGAAGTTTTGAAGCTTGCTGCAGTAAACCCTCTCATATGCACACCTTTAAACCAGTATCAAATCATGAAAATAAAGCTATTTTTATTCAGATTGTAAGAAGTGACCTAAAAGAACTCAGAGATCTGGATCTGAATGGGGCTCCCTATGGATACACACCTTTCTGTGACAGCCGTAAGGAAATGGATGGGTATCGTTTCTGGAAGTCCGGATACTGGGCATCACATCTTGGCAAAAGGAAATACCATATTAGGTAGGATAACTCCTCGCCTATTTTTGTTCAGTTTGTGAATTTGATTAAAATCAGTACCAAGATCCACTTGGTATTGATCATGGAGGCATTCAAAAGCAATTGCCCTGTAGTTGTTCTAAGAATGAGATAAATAAGGCATGAATTCTGATGACATATTGAGCTCTCTTTATTGTAGCTGCAGCTAGTTGATTAAAAAAAAATTTCCTTTAGGAGCTTTTAATTTCATTAATATTACCAAAAAGAGGTGAAAACCCTCAGTATTAATGTTTTCTCTTTATCTTTCTAGTGCTTTATACGTTGTGGATCTGAAGAAGTTCAGGAAGATCGCAGCAGGAGACAGGCTTCGGGGCCAGTATCAGGCTCTTAGTCAAGATCCAAACAGTCTGTCAAATCTAGATCAGGTATGTATGAGGTTTATTTTCTTTCATTCTGCTCAATATACATGGAGTTATTTTCTAGCTCAGTGTGTATGTTGTATGACTCTGAAACTGTTTACCCTTTACAGCTGTTCTACCACATTTTGAGGTGTGCAGGTGAGCACATTTAAGACATTTTTACTTTAAATAATTATTTAATATGACAAAACCACAGAATCACAGAATATCAGGGATTGGAAGTCACCTCAAGAGATCATCTAGTCCAATCCAAAAATGGGAAGAAAACAGCATGGAGGACTGTAGTGCTTTATTTGAGGTTTTTCTTTGAACATTTTTTTAAATTATAATCCTATTTCCTGATAATGGTAATTATATTCTTCTTGTTATAGTCTTGCTTCTTGCTGTACATGGCCATCTTAGGGTGAATGAGGTCTTCATTTATATATCAGTTTGAGCAACCTGATCTAGTGCAAGATGTCCCTGCTCACTGCAGGGTGGCTGCACTAGATGGCCTTTGGAGGTCCCTTCTAACTCTATGGTACTGTGAACTTGCAGAAATGGTAATAGGCAAAGATAATCCACTTCTGAGTAGCTGCTTGATAATCAATTACATTAAAATTGATGCTAATTTATGATTTTACAAAATTTTTTTGCAGGATCTGCCCAATAATATGATTCATCAAGTGGCCATTAAGTCTCTCCCTCAGGAGTGGCTTTGGTGTGAAACCTGGTGTGATGATGAATCCAAGAAAAAGGCTAAAACCATAGACCTGGTGAGTTGATTTTGAGTTGAATTATTTGTGTTGATTGAAAACTCTGCTGTAATTTCTGTGGGTTGAGAGATACATGTGTGATGGCCTTGCTGAAGGCTCTAGAACTCCACCTCTCTCACCAGTGTGTTTATTTTCCTTATTTATTTTTTCCCCACTTTCAGGTTAGTGGAGCTCTGACAAAGTGCTGCTTAACCGCCCAGGCATTTATTTTGTGTGCCTCTTAACTCTCCCTATGAAGAAGGTTTCTCCAGAACCATCTGTATAGAGTTAATACTATGATTTTCTCTGTCCATTTCTTCAATATAGACAGGAGATAAAGCAGAGCTTAAAAACTGGAATTCTAAGGAGACTTATCCATGTTTAGAGAGATTCTATTGTTTGTCTTTGGGAATTGAAATGGAGAGAGAAAATGTTCTCCTTTGTCATTATAATCCCATCCCATTTGTTTTCCCCCATTCTCATTTTACTGGTACTTACTCGTTTTACATCACTGGTATTTTCAGGGATGTAATTCTGAAGAAAAACAGACAGGTGGAATCTGGTGCAAATATTCACTTTGCAAACAGTTTTCATCTTCACAGTTGTTAAAATAAGGGGGTTTTGTGCATGAAAGATGGGTGCTCTCTATTGAAGAAAGATTGCAGTTAAGTCACTAGACTATCTTTCAGTCCCCATTATTAGCTAGAGCTTTTTATTATGATTTCCGTTTCTGTTACTTACGGAAATAATCAGTACATTTGATAGAAAACACTGTATAAACCTAATAAAAAACACACTAAATTCAATTTCAATATGCTCATGTATATCTTGGATCTCCCTGTGTAACTTTGTCTAAACCTTGGTCTAAATCTTTGTCTAAATCTTAGTCTTGTGCTAGCCCTCCATACATTCAGGAGCACATAGAAAAGTTAGAGTATTTACAATAAAGAGTTTTAAGTTATTTAAACAGGATTTATTTACAGTTTATTCAGTGCAGCCATTCTTTTTATTTAACATCAGGGTTCACACCGTCCTTAGATGAAATTGTAAAAGCTGACAAAATTATTTTAGGGAAGTTTTAGGAAATGTGATATTTTTACATTTGCTTTGTTTACATTCAGCATCTTTTAAACTTTCAGTGCAACAATCCCCAAACCAAAGAACCAAAATTAAAGGCTGCAGCCCGGATAGTTCCTGAATGGGTCGACTACGACTCTGAGATACGCAACTTCATCCAGCAAATTGAAAAAGAGAAGAAAAATCGAACATCGTCCCCTCAAAAAGGTAATTTACATGTGCTTATTTCATCTGGTAGCTGTTATAAAAATAACAGTTGAAATTCAGATGAAAGTCAGGAGTCACAAACATTGGTTCTGTGTCAATTTCCCTGCTCTTAGAGCACAAACACAACTGACTGTTCCAAATCTTCTCAGCCACAGATATTAAATAAAGCACATCATTAGCTCAGACCTGACTTAGAGACTCTAAAGTGAATGTCTATTAAACAGTAAGTGACTAAGTTTTTATTTCATCTTTCTCTGCATCTCTCTCTTTGGGCTTGTCAAAGTGGTGCCTATTCACATTGGACAAGTATGTTTTGTTTGGCTTTTTTTTTTACTACTTTTTTTTTTTTTTTAATAAAACTCACAGAGTTAATAAAATAGCACAAGGAAAAAAACACAACTTTCTTATAGGGTTTCCAATATGACTTCTTGGACTAACATGAAACAAAATTAAAACGGTGATCTTGCCTCTCAAGGTTGAACAAAAGCCTTAGCAGATAAACATTTAGAAGTCTTGAGTGAAGGAACAGATTCACTTCTTGTCATAAATAATTCTTGGGAGTTTTTACTCTTTCAGAAAGTTTATGGTCAACTTCCAGTGAGACTCTGAAAATCAAGTTTTAGAGAAGAGCAGCTTTAGCTTAGACATTAGGAAAGAGAACCTCTCCTGTGAGGGCAGGCTTGGAGAGTTGGGGCTGTTCAGCATGGAGAAAGCCCCAGGGTGACCTCATAGTAGCCTACCAGTACCTGAAGGGGACCTACAGGAAAGCTGGGGGAGGGACTTTTTGCCAGGACATGTAGGAATAAGAGGAGTACTGTTGGTTTTAAAATAGAACAGGGTAGTTTTAGAACTATCCTGCTTCACCATGTTTTTCACCATGTTTTTCACCATGAGAGTCGTGAGGCACTGGAACAGGCTTCATCCCTGGAGGCACTTAAGGCTTGATGAGGCTCTGAACAACCTGACCTAGTGCCAGGATGTCCCTGCTCACTGCAGGGGTGTCAAACTAGATGTCCTTCAAAGGGTTATATTAATAATGAGTCTGATTATAAGTTTTTGTTGCTGAACTGACTAGCAGCACACAAAGTAAAGGGCTTTCTCCATATTTTGAAAAATTAGTTACTAGGTCTGTATGTAATTTGATTATTTTTTTTTTCTTTGCTTACAGAGCTTAAGCACGATGAACTTTAGCACAGCCTGGAAACAGCAATGGTGACAGCTCAGTAGTCTACTGGGAAAGTCTGAATCAGTGTTGTGTTATATTGACACTACTGGTGATGTTCTATATTATGAGGAAGTAAAATATTTTATAACTTATACTGTTATTTAAAAGGCTTTACGTGAAACACAAAACCAGAAGAGAAATCTACAGGTACTTGATTTATTTTTTTTAAACTGGCTCAGAGCAGCTTTTCTGATATCTTTGATATTCTTTTCCTTTGCTAAACAACTTTGCCAAGAGCATTTTAGAACGTAAGGAATGACACATTCAAGTCTTCAAAGGAAAATCATGTCAAGCTGAGGGAGGACACACACATTAAAATATCTACATGGAAAGTATTCTGTGCATATTACATGCATTAAGCTCATGTATTGAAATACAGAGAATTACAGAATTTGGGGCTTATGGCCATAGTTCTGTCCCTGGAGAAATGCTGTGCTCACATAGAAAAAGATTTGACATAAAAAAGAGCAGTGTGTAATTTAGACCACACAAATCTAAGTCAACTTGGAAGGTTACTAAACCAGGAATGTCATTTTTTTTTATTTATGCAAGATTACTGCACTCTTAGTAATTTAAAAAAATATTTTTTTAATTCTTTGTCTCCCTTTGGTCAATTAATATTATTTTATCAAAACTCCATTGTTATTTAGTAAGATGATTTTCCAGCCAGCATGAGAAGGTCAGACCCCAAAAGCTGTTTGAGCTCAATTTTCATTATCATCCTCCTGTTTATAACTGAAAATAAATTAATAAAATACCTGAATAATTTTGAGTTACTTGTGGTGTCTCCTGGATTTTTCTAAGTATATACACACTGAACTGTTGCAGGGAAGAGTTCTTGCAATACATATTTGAAAATAAGGGGATTTGTTTCTTCAGCTAAAACCTAGTAACACACACTCTGTTGTTGAGTATAAGCTGGGGAGCAACCTGTTAGAGAGCAATGTTGGGAAAAGGGACCTGGGAATCCTGGTGGACTGTAGGATGACCATGAGCCAGCAATGTGCTCTTGTAGCCAAGAAGGCCAATGGCATCCTGGGATGTGTTAGAAGGGGTGTAGTCAGTAGGTCAGGAGAGGTTCTCCTCCCCCTCTACTCTGCCCTGGTGAGAATACAGCTGGTGTATTGTATCCAGTACTGGGGCCCTCAGTTCAAGGAAGACAGGGAGCTGCTCAAGAGGGTAAAGCACAGAGCCACGAATATGAAGGGATCGGAACATCTCCCTTATGAGGGAACTAGGTCTCTAGTTTGTAGAAGAGGAGACTGAGGGATGACCTCATTGATGTTTATAAATATGAGTGAGTATCAGGAGGATAGAGCCAGGCTCTTCTCAGTGAGCTCCAGTGACAGGACTCAGGGCAATGGGTGTAAGCTGGAAAACATGAGGTTCCACAGGAATCTGATAAAGAACTTTTTCATGTTAAGGGTGACAGAACACTGGAATGGGCTGCTCAGAGAGGTTGTGGAGTCTCCATTCCTGGAGACATTTAAAACCATCTGGATGTGTTGCTGTGTGGCCTAGTCAAGGTGTTCCTGCTCTGGCAGGGGGATTGGACTAGATGATCTCTTGAGGTCCCTTCCAATCCCTGATGTTCTGTGATTCTGTGAGGTTGTGCTGGTTTCAAAAGAGATTGTATGTGACCCCAAATTCCTGTGAGAACAGCCTGAGACAGGCTTTCAATCTAAATGCTTGAAATGATGAATGACAGTACAAAGGACATTAAGAGGGTGAATCCACAGGGAGCAACATGTATTTCCATACCAGCAAATAACTGAATAAACAGTAAAAAAATGAAGCATATCATCATTCTCAGCTGCTGGTTCTTTAAAATTTCTTATTTAAAAGCCTGGTTTGCTGATACTTTTCAAGTCACTGAAGCATAGAACAGTTCAGGTTGGAAGGGACCTTTAAAGGCAATCTAGTCCAAGCCCCCTGCAATGAGCAGGGACATCTTGCACTAGATCAGGTTGCTCTGAGCTCTGTCCACCCTGACCTTGAAAGACTCTAGGGATGGAGCATCTACCACCTCTCTGGTTCTGGTACTTCACCACCCCCACTGTAAAAATAGGCCTTTTATCCAGACTAAATCTGCTGTATTTTACTTTAAAACCATTAACCCTTGTCCTGTTACAAAAGACCTGCCTAAAAACTTTGTGCCCTTTTTGATAAGCCTCATTTTGACTACTGAAAGGCTGCAGTAAGGCCTCCCCACAGCTTTCCCTTCTCCAGGCTGAACAACCCCAACTCTTTGAGCCTGTCCTACTAATGTGAGACATATTTTTTCACAGCTTATTACATTTTTTGATGTATGACCTCTATGCATTTTGAGCAGTTTTAACACTTTTTTTTTTTCTAATATAGATTTTAAAGTATTTTATCATGAAGCATTTCCAGTGTGACCAATAGCAATAACAAGTAAATCCTAATGTTGGGTCTCTTTAGCTCTTCCAATTCACCACATTATCTATTTGGTTGCACTTAATTAGCAACATAATTACTTAAGGCCATCAGGAAACAAGTTGAACACATTTGAACACAGAAGTTGTTTGGGTTGATATTTTTATACAATATAGATGGACTTATAATGGAGTTAAAGTAATGGTGCATAAACATCTGCTAAATTCAATGCATAACAATGAAACAACTGATAATCCATAGAAAAAAGACATGATTCAAATCCTTCCTGTCCTTTTCCTCTTCTTTTTTTTACCCTTTATTTTTTAAGTTTTTACTTCCCTCCTGATGTTTTCACTCTGCTGCTGTGTTTCACCTTGGTCTGCCTTGGAAGTGGAATATAACACTTCAAGCATGTATTGGAAATCTGGTCTTTTCCTAAGCCAGAAGTTAAAAGCTCTTTAGGAAACCCTAGTTCTCATTAATTATGATTATCTTAGTGGGAGATTTCTTATAAGCATTATAAAAAGCAGATAATTTATGCACCGATTTCTTGTTCCTTTTATCTGTAGCATCTGTTCTCCTTTAAAATTGGATTGCTTCTGCAGCCTTTAAGAAAGAAATAGCTCCTTAACTAATATTTCCTTGGATGATCACTTAAATGATTAAAATAGAATTTTTAGAAATGGAATTTGCTGGAGATTAGTTGAAGATTTTTAAAGGTTTCATGCCCTTTTCTGCAGTGTTAGAGAATCATAGAATGG
>VZTY01027804.1:0-21289 GCA_013400935.1 Turnix velox
GCGGCCTGTGGGACAGGAGCTGCACCGGGGTGGGGAGTCCGCTGGGCGGCCGGTTGGGACGCACGTATGGGTCGCTTTAAGGCTTAGGTGCCCGCGGCGGCCCCTCTCCCGCCGCCGCCGCACAGGCCCGGGCGAGCGCGACGCGCCCCGCGAGGGGCCCAGGCGCTGAGGGGGCAGAGTGGGGCCCGCCTCGTTCCGCGGTTTCTCCCCGCCGGGTGGTTCTCCTTGGGCAGCGTGGGGCCGGTTTGGGGTTTGGTGTGGGTCGCCGTGTCCTGTTCCTGTGAGGGCCCGGGGCGGCAGAGCTGCGTGCCGGAACTTGGCGCCAAAGGTGCCCTGAGGAGAGGCGGCCACGGCGGGAGGGGAGCGCGTCCCTCCGTGGCGGTCGCCCGCGTCCGCAGTCACACTCTGTAACTCGCAACGGACTCTCAATAAAGCGTGTGGTGAGGGGCATAAACGAGGGTTAAGTTGCCTTAGTTGGGACACTGCGGGCTTTTTCTTTTCTTTCTTTTTTAAAATTTTATTTAATCCTAGTAGTCTGAAGTGGTTTCTGTCTGCGAGGGGGCTGCCTCATGACACGGCGGTAAATTCCTCTGCAGGAAGTCATCTGCACTTGGGCTTTTTCACTTAAAGCAGTTGCATGTTGTTTAGCCTGCTTACCAGGGTAGTCTGTTTTTAGTGACAGAAGCTGCATATTGGAGGTAAACGTGCTAAAAGTCGTGTCTGTACACTTTGGAGTACTTTAGCTTAAATTTTTAAAAAATTACTCGTGAATCCTGAAGTATTAATGAAGTTCAATCCTTGTGGTGTGTGATTTCTCACAGAAATAGCGGGGAGGGTACCACAACCTGCTGTGTGAATAAGGTTACGGGTGTACATGTCACATCAGCATTCACTAAGGGTATGCTTTTGTTCGTGACCCACTTCCTTTGCTTTAAACAGTTCGTTTTCTAGGGTTTTTAGGCCTGTGTGCTAGGCAGAAACTGTCTGAAAGGGGGACTGCTTCAGTTAGAGAGTCTGATGGCTTCTGTTAGAGTGTATTTTCAGGTTTCGATCGATGTGAAACGTATGTTTAGAGCTGCAGTACAGTTCAAAGGCTACATCACAAACCCCTGCATTCTTCATATCAGTCATACCTGTGGTAATGTAAATGTTTGGTATCTGCTGCCAAATTTACCTATGAGAGCTTTGTAGCTTGTTGCCACTGCCAACCCAAATCGTGGTTGGTGGCAATGCGTCACCCTTGTTGCATAATATTTTTTAGATGTTGTATTCTGTTGCAGATAAGGGTTAAATTAAGCCTGTGCTCTTTTTACAAACAAGAATTTTCTACCATCTGCATTACTTAATGGATTTGCACTGATGGTTGTTGCTATTTTAGATTAATATATGAACCTAATTGGAGGACAGGCCTGCATGAATACAGGCTTGACTATCTTAACCACTGAGCTATTCAGCATTCAGTATGTTGACATTTCTGGTATCTTCCCAAATGGGATGTTTTTCATCTGATGGATTCGTAGTCCAACATGAATGTTGTGTTGCTGTTTAAAATGAAGTTGAGAGAATTTAGTTAAAAATGCAGTGCGGTTGCAGAGGAAAGCTTGAAAGCATTAGGATTAAAACTGTCTGCTATTAATATGTTAATGTAATTTTTATTATCATGATAGAAGTGTGGATACTCTGCGCCTATGATATTTACATTAAGATTTAAAGTATGATACAGAATCATAGTCAAAATATGTTTGGAGGGGTATGATTCTCTTAGGAAACAATGCAGGACCTTTTTGGCTTTATCCTATGTAAATGACAATCACTATTAGAAGTTACACATGGTAAAATCATCAGATTTTTAACGAGGTGCTGGCACATGGATATACACCTAGGTTTAATGCAGAGCTTCTGCATTATAATTTTTGAAGCATTTTGAATTTGTGTACTGCATTGTATCAGGTTGTTGAAGTGAAAAATAAAGCAAATTAATTGTATTTAATTTCCAATAATGATTAATACTAAGTGCTTGATTAAAGTTTTAAATTTTCATTTACACCTGTTTGTGTTCTCCTTCAAAATACTTTTGACCTTGATATATAAAATTGACACATAAAATTATTTGGAAAATGCTTTTCTGAATTACTAGTGATACTGTGCAATGCTGAAATCAGTGGGATGGAAGCATTTCTGAAGATCAGGCCTGGGGAGGGAGATTTATTTTTTTGAAATAATGAAAAGAAAGACATTCTGAAGTGAGCATTCTTGCAGGTGTAATAGGCATGAGAGATGATGGGTCTCAAGCCTTCTGGAGTGCTGTTCTGCTGCTGCATAGGGAAACCTGTTAAATGGAACTTCATTGGGTGTTTTTAGGAATGGTTGCAAATCCTTGTCACAGGATCCTTGTGGTGTATAGTGATTCAAAGAACCTTCTGGTCAATTGCTCAGCTGCAGTCCATGCTCTTCTAGCCCAAGTGTATTTCTTAGCCAGATGCCTTGGTAGAAATACATTGGTGGCTGTGAGATCTCCATGTTGGCAGATGTTCTACAACAACTGTTTTGTGCTTGTTAAATTTTGATGCAGTAGTAGAAAGGGAACAGGGCCGAGTCCAAGATTTTTGGGGCAGGGCAGCAATCTGGAAAGTGCTGCAGTATTTTTGATCTTCCTTTGGGCCGTAGATGCTGCTGCTGTGCTGTCTGTAGGCTGCCAAATGGGACTCCAGCCTTTCTGAGCTGTGTGTTTTTCAGTTCCTCTCCCTCCCCCCAGGGCCTGTTTTGCATGCAGTTCCACCTAAACTCTGGTAAAATGCTGTTACATCCCCTCCTGTAAAAGTGTGATTTGCAGTTTTATACTTCAATATCATATATTATTTCCTATTAAACAGAAGTATAACAGCAATACTAATTTAATGTAAGTTTTCATTAGCACTCGATTGTAGAATCTAGGTGATGATACTGTACAGAATGCTTTGCAGTAATGAAATGTGGAAGTTCAGGGGGTGGTTAATGAGAAGTCCAAACCCAGCAGAAGCTCTTCCCTATTTGCTCAACGGTAGACAAACCCCTCTCTTCACAGTTGTGTAGGGGCTCTAGAAGTCTGAAAACATACTCTGATTGTCCCAACTATAATAGTCTTAAGACTATATCAGAGTCATTGGTGTATCTATTTTCTGAAAGAATCATCGTACAAAGCACTCACTGCCCAGCTGTTGTGCCAGCCAAGCTACATGGAAGTGACAGTTACTGAGGAGCACGCTCTAGCACAGCTCTGCAGGGTTGATTTGTAACACTCTGGAACAGAAGCAGTAGTTAACCAAGAGTGTTGCTTTGAAATGGAAATATCATTTCAATGTTAAATGAATTTTGCTGTACTGTGTACAGAGCCTTGCTATTGTACTGTGACTAACCAATCTCAAGAGAGCAGCTGAAGAATTTTTCCATAAAGGAAAGAAAGAATATGCCCCAGTGCTATCAGTTGAAGGATATGGAGGGAAGGGTGGGGTGTGTTACTCAGTGCTTTCCCGACCTCGTGATACCAATCCTTGGAATGGTCTGACAAGCAGAAATCGGCTTTGGGTTGACTACCCATGAGATATTTTGCTAATGCCAATATTTTTTGGTTAAAAGTGACTAAGAATGCAGGAGTCTGTTGGAAAGGCCTCCTCGTTTGTTGTGTTGGTGATACACAATGCAACTTTTATTTTTAAGTTCAAGTGTAATTTCACCAGGTTTTTAAGTTTCTTCCACTAGGTGGCCCAAGTGTACTTTCAAGTATCCCATAGAGTTGAAACTTTTATGTCCTTTTTAAAATAAATTTGCATTACTCTAACTGAAGTTAAAATCCCATGTCATGAAACGTACGTGAACGTGTGATTGTTTAAAATACAAACATTTTTATATCAACCAAGAGAGTTCTGATTAATGTAAATAATGTGTGGCAATGAAAATTACATGTTCTGTATGATCTTCCATGCCATGCCCTTTTAGAACATTTTTTAGTGTAGTACAATGCTGTTGAGTTTTGCATTATGATAACTGACAATGTGTTGAACAATAGTGGTTCAGTGACACTCCGAAAAGGTTTAAGTTTGTCCTTAACATCTCCTGGGAACAAGAAGTATATTTTGCAGGCCACTGTAATTTATTTATTTATTGCTGGTTAATTTTACTCCATAGGTTTTTGATAACAACTTTGCGGTTCGTTTTGTCAGCACAGATGTGGTCAGTGGGTTCTGAATAGGTGTAGTTGTTAAAGGTACACACTCTAATTTAATTAGCCAACTTTTGTTGTCTAGCAGACATCAAATAAAAGCTTGTTACTGAGGCTGTCTTTTTGGCTGCTGAAGAAAGGCAATGCTTCCNACGCCATGCCCTTTTAGAACAGTTTTTAGTGTAGTACAATGCTGTTGAGTTTTGCATTATGATGAGAACTGACAATGTGTTGAACAACAGTGGTTCAGTGACACTCCGAAAAGGTTTAAGTTTGTCCTTAACATCTCCTGGGAACAAGAAGTATATTTTGCAGGCCACTGTAATTTATTTATTTATAGCTGGTTAATTTTACTCCATAGGTTTTTGATAACAACTTTGCAGTTCGTTTTGTCAGCACAGATGTGGTCAGTGGGTTCTGAATAGGTGTAGTTGTTAAAGGTACACACTCTAATTTAATTAGCCAACTTTTGTTGTCTAGCAGACATCAAATAAAAGCTTGTTACTGAGGCTGTCTTTTTGGCTGCTGAAGAAAGGCAATGCTTCCCTCGAGCTTGGCTGAACATTGGAAGAAGGCTGAAGAAATGATGAGATGTTCATCCACAGAGATACTCAGAAAACAATGGGGCTGAGCCCTGTGCAGCCTAAGCCTCTTGGGCCAGGTCTGACTGGAAGGGGAAGTTTGACTAGGTGACCTTGAGAGAGAGATCCTTTCTAGCCTCAGTTATTCTGTAATTCCAAAAGGAGGCTTCATTACTTCTTTCTATCTGCTGGTCTTTAAAACAAAGTAAATACAAGGAAAACTAATTGTTATCTATCTGAAGTAGTTCCAAAATTCAGTATTTTCCATTAAATTCCAGCTTTCCTTTTGCTTTTGAGGCCTCACTGTGGTGGTTTGTGTCTACATGTGCTTTTTTCCTTCTTAAATTGGATGCCCCTGCCCTTCATCTCGCTAAAGAAAAGAGTGTACCTAATAAAGGGAATGCTATATTCCTTCATTTCACTGCTGCACTTGCTAAATGCCCGCTCTGTCCTATTACTGCTTTATGTCATTACTCCTAGTGTCTCCCTTTAGCTGGGATAGAAGATACTTTTGTTATTCCTGTTTCTCTTCTACTAATTTTTTTAATGGAAGGGGGTCAGCTGTTGTCCCTTCCTCTGCAGCTGATTCAATGATCCTTTTTTTCTTTCTTTTCCCATTGTCAGTATCTGTCTTGTCCTGACACATTCTTGCTTTTCTTCCCTTTTCTGAGTGGAGACAAAAATCAGAAACTCCACGTGTACTGGAAGGGTGGGTGTAAGTGGTGTATTATCTTGGTGAAGGGGATATTACTTCTGCAGACAGCTCTGTAAACGGGTAATCTGCTCCTATTCAGGGGACTACAGCAAATGCTGGAATTCTCCTTTGGTAGTATTTCCACCTTTCTTTATAATTTCTTCTAGAGCTCTCAGCAATATGCTGAACCAGGTGCAAAGAACTTTCTAAATCTGTTGATTATGTGATAGAAGTGCATGTTTAAGAAAATAGATTTAAAAAATGATCCTACAGGGATTTAGTTTCAAACTGATGGACTCCAACTTTGTGTAGAAAATTGGTAGCATGGCCAATTATTAGTAATACAAGCTTAACTTCACTTGTGACTGGTAAGTGATGAAAGTAATTCCATTTTTAGCATATTGGGGGAAAACAGGTAGAGAGCTGAAATGTTCGTAAGATTATTTGGTGGTTAGTGTTTAAATTCTTGTTTAGTGAATGGGTTTAGTAACATGTATAAAATAGAGTGAATTTAAAGAGTTTTTTTAGGAATTCTTTGGAAGGAAAACTGTCGTTTGTCAAAATATAGTTTTGTCTGCTCTTACAATATGTAGCATTCAGTGTTATACAAGGGACGTGATCTAAAGGTGATCTGGAAGTCTTTTGGCTAGTATCTCAGTTGTGCCTCAATCAAACTTTTGTACTTAACATGTTTTTAATAAGTGTAGGCAGTTGAAGCAGGCAGAAATGTGTGTTTTCTGCTAGATAGTTCACATTATCTGATGCATGCAGTACAGTGTGTGACTGTTGTGTTGTTTTGTAGCTAGGAATACAGAAATTGTATTTTGGGGTGAACAAAATTATGCAACAGTGATGAACAAAGTGTTAGAAAGGTGTTGTTTCATGTCTACCTAAATGTATTTACATAGTGGTACCTCTTAAGTACTTGCAAGCATTTTGGATAAGTGCCTTTGGGCATGTGACCCATCAGCCATGATGTAATACCATCTGCACAAAGCTGCTCAAGGTTGTAGCATCAGGTGAGAGCTTCTAAACATCTTTCTGCGCTGAGAAATGTGCATCCAGTTCAATTAAAATTTAATCTAGCCATAGCAGTGGCAAAGTTGTAGCATTGCTGTTAATACAGATATCTTCACCTCAGTGTTTGTTCTGTTCAGCTGACAAAAGTAATGTTAAAATCCAGCTTCTAATGGCAATGAATAGAATAAGTCCAATTTTATAACTTTTTGTAGTTGTTCAGAAATATTTTTTTAAAAAATTACAGCAGTAATTGTGTACTTAAAATAGTACTAATGTTGTTTCATTTTTTATATTCCTTTATGTCCTTCACTAGATGTCACTAGTAGATTTGGGAAAGAAACTTTTAGAAGCTGCACGCGCAGGTCAAGATGATGAAGTTCGCATTTTGATGGCAAATGGAGCACCTTTTACCACAGACTGGGTAATGAAAACTTTTGCAGTGTTCAGCAAATCCTCTTTTCACCTGAAGAAGAAAATAGGATTATCACAAGCACTTGCATTGCCAGTGTGCAAAGGCTCCTCATGGGTTTCTGCAGTCACAGTTGTCAGTTTCTTCATGTGACCTCCTGCTGATTTTAGTAACAAACTGTGAATGAACTTGTTCTGGTGTCTTTTAAGATGAACTTTGGGAGAAAGTAGCAGTCATCCTGCTAGTTATTGTGTTTATGTATTTAGTATACTAAAGTCTGAATTACAAAAATCTGAACTAGCTAATATGTGCAGTAGAGGGATGTAGGGATTCTGAGTTGTCATTGGAGGTGCCTATATTTTAATAAATTATATAGGAGGAGGTCATGTATCTAAAATTCTAGAGTATTTACAAGCCCTTAAGAGCCTAGGTCTACTTACTGACCTAACCTTTGAGCAGGAGATTGGTCTTAAATGACTTCCGGAGCTCCCTTCCAATGATGAGGTGATGAGGTGAACAACAGTGAAAGTGAGGTCAAGCTCCTTGAAACATCACATCTGAAAGAGACAGGAAAAAACATAGCACAAACATCAAAAAGTAGATTCCAGTGAGCTGCTTTCTAAAGTGTGGTGTAATTATTGAAAAAAAACCCCTCTATTTTCCTCTTGGTACTCTGTGAAAACCCCAACAGCTTATTTTGGCTACTGGAGAAACTATTTGAACTGATGAGCAGACACCAGAGTTTGACAGCTCCAGAATAAGAAGGAATACTTCATGTTGGCAGCTGTTAAAACTCTCATTTTTCTGTGTATTTATAGTTGGGAACATCTCCACTTCATCTAGCAGCACAGTACGGACACTACTCAACAACAGAAGTGTTGCTGCGAGCAGGTGTGAGTCGGGATGCCAGAACCAAAGTGGACAGAACTCCATTACATATGGCAGCATCAGAAGGCCATGCAAGCATAGTAGAAGTCTTACTTAAGGTAAAGACTGCTGTAATGAGGTGTGAGGCAGGGATTTTACAGTGGGTTTTGATCAAATATTTACAGTTTCCTTTTAGTCATAAAACCAACATTGAAATGATACGAATATTTATGCTGTGTGCATTGGATGCTTTGTTGTCCTTTTAAACAATAGTTTATTTTGGCATTAAAATAACCATGATTTCAGGTGAATTATTTATTGCTGTTCAAAAATAAGACTACTTAATTTGACATTGTGTGACTAAAAGCTTTTAGAACCAAGGCATGTTACATTTTTGGAAGTTCTTAATCCTTTGAGGTATATAATATATTTGTCAGTTAGATTGAAATTATTTTACTGTATCTGTAAATGTAAGATAACAGCACATTACTACCAGAAAAAAGACTATTTTGGGATTCATTCTGTTACCAGCATTATTTAATTCAGATACTTAGAATCATAGAATAGTTTGGGTTGGAAAGGACCTTAAAGATCAAGTTCCAACCTCCCTGCCCTTAGGCAGGGACACCTCCCACTACATCTGGCTGTCCAGCCTTGTCCAGCCTGGCCTTAAACACCTCCAGAGAGGGGGCATCCACAACCTCTCTGGGCAACCTGTTGCAGTGTTTTACTTCTTTCTTCTTTCTTATATCTAGCCTGAATCTATCCTCTTCCAATTGACATCCATTATTTCTAGTCCTCCAATCACATATCTTATTGAAAACTCCTACCCCTGTCTTGTGTAAGCCGCCTTCAGGTATTGATAAGCTACTATGAGGTCCCCCTTGAGCCTTCTCTTCACAACCCCAACTCCATTAGCCTGTCTTCATAAGGCAGTTGCTCCAGCCCTTTGATCATCTTCGTGGCCCTCCTCTGGACCCGCTTCTAATGAGATGATTTTGTGCAATGATCTTGTTTATAGCACGGTGCTGATGTCAATGCGAAGGACATGCTCAAAATGACTGCGCTTCACTGGGCTACTGAACATAACCACCAAGAAGTTGTAGAACTCCTAATTAAATATGGAGCAGATGTTCACGCTCAGAGTAAATTCTGCAAAACGGCATTAGATATTGCAGTAGACAATGGAAATGAAGACCTTGCAGAAATATTACAGGTAATTCCTGTTTCATGATGTTAAGAGAAGCAGCAGAGTACTTGCTGACATGTGTGATAAACTAAGCTTTTAAAATACATAGCAGCTGTGAGATATGTATTCACTGACAATACTAGAATCTAGTCTCATTCATGACATGGAAGTTAGATTAATGTTAATAATCATGAGTTACCCAAGGAGTGATTTCACCACCTGCAAAGTCGAGGAAAAGTGTCCTTTATTTTCTTAAGTGTACCTAGAACTAGGTAGCATCTTCGTAAGCAAAATATGGAAAAAAACCCTCACTACTCTATCAAATTTTTTTTACTATACTCAAATGTTCACTAAGTTTCAAACATGGTTATTAATTTCCAAAAGGAATTGGATGTGAAGAGAGATAGCAGTTTTTCCTGAATTAGAACATCTAGGATTGACTTATTGGAGAAGCAGTTTGGTTTTGGATTATAATAGTTCCATGGAAAAATGAGCTCACTCTGTTAGTGGTCTTCAAGACAAGCTAAATGCTAACCATTATTGAGAAAAGCACAGAAAGCAAACCATGTAGGAGCTTCTGATCTGTTCCTTTACCCTACTCTTCAAATCAGACAGGATAGAGTAAATAAGTTAGTAACCATTCTAAGAAAGGCAAAAAGAATGTCATCTTCAGTTCCTTGCAATTACTAATCTGTCCAAACTGATCTTTATGGGATGTGTGTTGCCACAGCAGTCTTGGTTCTTCAGGCCTCTGTTTTAGATACTTGAGCTTGCACATTTACAAAAGAGCTTTGTCTTTATATGGTACTCTACATTTACATTAAATGGGAAGGAGAAGTAGTTGTCTGTCATTATTCTCTTCCACTTCAGCAGATCTTTTGTAATTAGATTTCAACCAATATTGTGTTTCTCGTGTACAGAGCACAAGATGTGACATGATGTGTTTATGTTGTGTTATTGAAATGAGGGAAGTTGTTTCTCAGTGGAATGGGCAATAATTCTAGTTCTTACAAGGTGAATAAGTTCTCTATAACTAAGATTGGAATGATGTTATAAACTCTGTCTCCTAGATTGCAATGCAGAACCAAATAAACACAAATCCAGAGAGTCCGGACACTGTGACGATACACGCAGCAACACCACAGTTCATCATTGGACCTGGAGGAGTAGTGAACCTAACAGGTCTGGTATTTGCTGCAAATACATCAAATGGAACAGGTATTCAGATAACTAGAGGGTAGCTACTAGGATTTACTTTAATTGATTTTTACCATTTAGTGGAAAGGCTTGAGGAAGAACAGTGGTAAGCATAAAGTACTTACTATGTTCCCCTTTGTTTGTTTTTTTTTTTTTGTAAATACTTGTGTACTTAAAACCAGACTTCATAGAAGTAAATTAGCAGAAAAGTATTTGCTTTACAAGCTTGCCTTCAGAATGGCACTCGGGTGTGTAGGGATATTGCTGAGAGCAGAGGGTGGTGTTTGTCTGTGTTAGTTTCAGCACAATAATAATTTAAAAAGGGTCTTCATTGGTTTTAAATTTATTAATTTTTTTTTCATCCTACTAGATGAAACAGGAGTCTCTGCTGTACAGTTTGGAAATTCATCAACGTCGGTATTAGCCACGTTGGCAGCTTTAGCAGAAGCATCGGCTCCATTGTCTAATTCTTCAGAAACGCCAGGTTAGAAAGTGAAGTCATTTAATCTCATTTAATAAACTAGAAGTACAGAAATTATGTTTTTGGATATGTGATCCATCCCCATTTTCAGTATGAACAAAAATTTTCACTTTGTTTTACCTAGAAGGTTGCCAGGTTCATATGTGCAGTTACTTTTTATTAAGATTTCTGACCACAATTAGTATTTCTGGCTCTAATGCGAGTAGCATTCATCATGCTGAAAGCAAGTGTACTTCAGGCGATGTAACTCAGCTGTATGTACACAAAGATGTGAATTCAGTTTCATGGGAGAGTGGTTTTTTTTGAATGCTTCCTTCTGTTTAATTGGGAAATGGCACCTGATATTATTTGCATCTGCTTTTCCTTAATCTTTCCACCCCAAAGATATTATAATCTTAGTGTACAGTTTGCCCATTTCAATTCCTGTGGGTATCCTTTTCAGCAGTGAAGCTTTCTACTTGCATTTATACTGATATTTAGTGATCAGCATGTCTTGCTTAGGTAAAAATTAGCCTAGCAGTACACTTTTGTTCTAGCAGCATCCCTCACTGCAGCTGTACGCACGCTCTTGTATTCCATAAAGAATGATAGAAAGGCACAAAAAATTCCATTGCTCCTAGTTCCCACACACAGCACAGAAAAAAATAATGCACATCAATACAGTGATTCTCAAAAACAATAGTGCTGCTGTTTTAAATTACTTTAGCTTTCTCTCAGTATAATAGGTAGTGTGGTAAATAGTGATTATAGGGATATAGTAGGGAAGGAGAGCAAGGAAGGAAGAAGAGTATCTTCGTTTTCTATAGTATAATTTGGTTTTGGACAAAATATTTATTTTTCCTTCAGTGTCAGAAGCAGTCCTAGTAATGTTTCCTTCTAAAACTGTAAGTCCAATGCTGAGTTTGAAACTGAAAGATCATACCTGTTTGCCACAGCAGCTCATACTGGCACTTGCAAGACAGTAGTCTTTCTTACTGCTGAGCCTGTTCTTGGAAGCCAAATCAAGTCCAGTACAACAGTGCTTATTCATGTAGGACTTAGTGTTTTGGTTTACTGAATAAACACTCTGTGAATATTTAAGCAGTCCTATAGGACAGTAATCTCCAAACATAAAGATCTTCAGAAGGCAATGACTGTGGTCATTATTTGAACTACAGAGTGATTTTTGTGTATGCATTGTAATTAAATTGAAAGATGAAAGATTCAGGGTTTTATGTACCTTCTCTCATCTTGAGCATCACAACCTAGTCTATAGGTTTTTAATTTCATCTCTGTAGATAGAAAGCACTCTAATATCTGTTATTTAAATCAAAGGCTTTGCTTTTACCCTGGCAAATTGAAAATAAAATGCTGAGTTAGTGTGCTTGAAATTCTTTGATTGTACTGCCAGTGATCTTGCTCTTTGCCTCAGTATCTTGTCTTAGAAAATAAGAGTGGTAATGCAAGAACTTAGTTACGTTGTGTAGTGCAAACTGGTATGTGTTGTAGTTCTGAATGCAGTCTTTCCCTTATCTTACCTCAGCTTACAGATTAGGTATAGAACTGTGAGAATTCAGCTGCATGCTCTTAATTGATTGATGAATTTTAAATACTTAGTTGAACCATGGAGTTTTTATTTTCACTTGTATGATTATATACATGTAATGTTTTACTTTTTAAGCTCTGTATTTCTCCTTCAAAGGTAGAAAAATGTTAAATCTGCAGAACTTTTATTTTAGTCCCATATAATACTTTCTGTAGTAAATAAATTTGTGATTGTGTTTGAAGTACCCATGTAGTACAGAGGAAACTTTAGAGCTATGTAGAACCTCTCAATTTGTTACTATTTTGAAGACCAGTATGGTAAGGGGCAAAGTCAGGGCTGGGTCTAGGGCACTGGCTGAGGAATAGTCTCAGTAGTATTTCATGGGGTTTTTTTGTTGCCTTCTTGTTTTTTAATTCCGTTGTTAGGGTAACTTAGTCTAGTCTGTGTGCTGTGCAAAAGTTGTCTGTGTTCTTAGAAACAACTTTTGTTGTTGCTACCATGTTAATGCTGAGTGCAAAGCATCAGTTTTGAGTGGAGTGCATCTATCAGAAAACAAAGCTAAATGAAAAAAAAAATCATACTGAGCAAGGTAAATCAAGACACAGTTGCATGTATACTTCAGACTTCTAGTGCTTTACGTAGGCCTGATCAAAGGTCTGTATTAACAATATAACATGTAGTAATGCATTGAGGGGTGGGGGCAATAAAATTTTAAGACATGGAATAAATCTTTTCTCAAATGTACCAAACGCATTTGACAACATAAGACTTAGTTCCTTTACAAATTGACTTAATTCCTTTACAAATTTGTTGGTAGTTGTGGCCACAGAAGAAGTTGTGACTGCAGAATCTGTGGATGGTGCTATTCAGCAAGTGGTCAGTTCTGGAGGCCAGCAAGTTATTACTATAGTGACAGATGGCATTCAGCTGGGTAATCTGCATTCCATTCCAACCAGTGGAATAGGGCAGCCCATCATTGTGACCATGCCAGATGGTCAGCAAGGTGAGTGGAAACTTGTATGATTCAAGCTTAAGTGGATGTTATAGTATTAAATTGTTTGGTGTCAGTAGCGTGGATAGTTTAGTGTCATTATGAATTTAAATACATCTTTGAATTCTTACACTGCAAAAGCCTCAGACAAATGAGCTGCTTCAGTTCAGTGAGTTACCAGGTTAGCTGAGCTTTTGCATTGGGAAAAAGAACAGAAGAATTACTAAACTGTATGGAAGAGAAATGAAACATTTAAGGGAAAAGTGGCAATAATGACTTGCTTTGCTTCCAGTAAGTTCATTGTTGCAAACCTGTTATGAAAACTAGAAGATGGAGTGAACAAAAGCTGCCTTCTGATACTTACGTGGTTGCCTTGTTGGAAACAGCGTTGGGTGGTGAGGCATGGGCTTAGAATTCTGATGCATGAATCAAGCTGTGCTTGTCCCATAGTCTTCACAGAACAAAAGCCAAGGTGACACAGATTGTGTTATTGAGTTACTGTACATTGTGGAAGCTGCTACTGTACTAAGTGCTATTTTGTGATACGTGTTTTGGGTGGTTTCTTCTAGAGATGCTCTGCTGCTGAAAGTATGAATGTGTATAGGCAGTAATTGAAGTCACAATTACAACATTGATTTGCCAGTGGTTACATTACTAAATTAGAGCATGAATTTCTTTAAACTGATAATTCTTTCCCTCCAGGGTTAATAACTACTCCATTTTCAGATTATGTAAGGTGTGCTAATTAGTCAAAATGGAAAGCCAGTTTTGTATTTAGTATTTGCTTAAGAAACACTGTAAAGGAGATGACCTGCTACATAAGTACAGAGCCAACAGACTGGTAGCTGCTCAAGTTCACTTCTAGTGTCTGTTTACTCTGAAAAGCAGTGATGATCCTCCAGAGTGACAGCTAACTATTGTAACCCTCCATGTCAGAATTTAAAATTCTTTAGCAGTGTACAAGCAGCTTAGTTTTTAGTAAAATTTCTCTGTAATGACTTTATAATGCACTTTACTATATAGTTGTATTTAGTCTTAGCATTTTATTGCTGTTAAAAGTTTGCTTGTATGAGCTTTATGTAGCATGAATATTGCTTATGTGTATTTATGTGTATGAATGTTTTCAGTTTTAACAGTTCCAGCAACAGACATTGCTGAAGAAACTGTGATCAGTGAAGAACCACCAGTGAAGAGACAGTGCATCGAAATTGTTGAAAATCGTGTGGAGTCTGCAGAAATAGAAGTAAGGAGTATATTACATGATGTGTGTTAGCCAGATTTTCCAGCACTGAGTACTTGACTGTGGCTTCTTGTGGTATTCTAGAGTTTAATTTCTCTATTACCACAGCATGAAGTGTGAAACAAAAACTTGTTCAGTCTCCTCAGTGCTGGAATTCATCTTTTACAAAATTGCAGAAAAATTATTAAGGGCTGTTTATTTTAACCTCTGGGGGTACGCACAAAAGGGATACTTTCAAAAGTATTTGATAATTTAAATTTTTTCTTTAAGAAAAAGTTTTTTCTTTAAGATCAGTAGCTAGTTTTTTAAACTAGATACTGATACATTATAACATAACTTGACTCTTTTCTGATGGTGAATGAGTACCGTACCCTCATCTTTTCTGTTACAGCTACGTGCTTGTCCTGATTGAAAGATCAGTTTTAGCAACGTTTCCTTTCCATTCATGATATTTAGATAACTGTTAATGGAAATGTGGAGTAATAAGAGGCTTTGTCAGTTTTTATCTGCTCTGCCCCTTCTCTCAACCCTTTTTTTTGTTTCTGGAGCAGCTTACTGTTATACATCTGTGCATCGTCCTGGTTGTTTTGAGGGGTTTTGGTTGGCTTTGTTTTTAAATTCGGTGTGGACGACCTAGCGACATTGACAGCACTTATTATATATGGCTTGTAGATGTAGCTGTTCAATTTAAAACTGTAGCTTTTTTGTATTAGCCACAATAGGTCAATCATTTCATTCCTCCTTCTGTTACTTCTGATTGTGCCAACCATTTTTGATCAAAAGTTTATGAAAATTGCTGTCTGCCTTCACTAGGCTTATGTTCTAATTTTATCAACTCCATAATTCATTTATCAAAGGCTGTGTTCTCCAGTTCATATTATTGAATTGTGCCTAATTGAATACTTTCTATTGTACAGTGTGTGCTACATGTTATCCATGTCTAATAACAATAATTACCATCTTTCATCACTTGCTTTTCCTGTTCCTAAGTTGTCACATCAAATAACTTTGGCCTTGGCAGCTTTTTGGTCATTGCAGATTATCATAACAGTTGCAATTTTGTTGCTGCATTTTTTTAAATGTATAAATGTTACAATAAAAGCATTTATTTTGTTCACACTTTTAATCATCTGCCTGAATTATTCATGAAGGAATTATTTTAATAATTCTGTTAGGTGAAGGAATTTCTATCTGGATTGGTTAAGGGAGGAATTGACCTGTTCCTAATTAAAGATAGTCAGTATAAGTGCAGATAATTCTTTTAAAGGGATTACCTGTTTCAAGTACTTATTTTAAGTGTGTTTCTCAAATATCAGCTGGTCAGATGAGTTACTTTATCAGTTACTCTTAAGCTCAATTGGGAAGGTACATGCAGATCTTTGCCTCTGTGTGAGACCAGTAGAGACCACAACTGTGGTTTGCAAGGGGTATGGGCCTCCCTCCCTTTAGTAACAGGGGGGTGTAAAGAAGTGGACAAAAAATTGACTCACTTCAGACTTCATTATCACAGAAGATGTTAGGTACTTGTATTTTGATTAAATGGGACCCTTGACATTGTTTAAGTAATTAATGTATGTTCTTTGGCCATTCCTTCCATTCTTTCATTACAAATAGTTGATTCCAGGCTAAGAGTGCTTTCTTCAGTTATTTTAAGCTCCTGAAATATGAGCAGTCAATTACAGTTTGAAAGTCTCTTTAATTCAAGCATTTTCCCATTCATGTGAGGTGGGAAACTTTCCTGTGAAAATGTTGTGGCATAACAAAAGCTGGAGTTGTTTTCACTGGAGTTGTTTCTTGACTTTTTTTGTTTTTTTCTTTGGGTCTGTGAAATTGTTCAAAATGAGATTAAATGTTTGAGTGATCATAGTTTTTCTGAATAGTTTGATATTTAAATATAGCTGGCAGCAAAAAACCCCCACCTGTCACTCTTTCTCATTTTCATCCATAATTCATTAACATACAGCAATGTTCATTTTAATGTTTGAGTTTGACTGTCTTTCATGTTGCATGCTTGATAAGTGATACACATTAGAACAGGACAATTTAATTAGATTGAAATTGTAATTGTAAACCTGTTATACTAGTGAATTCATATCTCTGCTTTTTCTGTTGCTAAAAATCTTATTTGGATTTGTTATTTTGGTTAATATATAGACTATAAAGAAAAAGGTCACTCATAATTAAGAAAATCCCCTGCTAAAAATTTCTTAAAAGCACTCTTGATTCTCTAATTTGGTTTTTACCTAGGTTAATTTTTTATACTGATATAAAAGTACTTCATGTAATTGGAATGTTTTCAGTTGTGTTTTAGTGAACACCCTGAGAACACCTGGAGTTTGAAATTGAGCAGATATAGTCCTCTCCATTCTCATTGTCAAATTAGAGACCAGTTTTCACTGGCCAGCCCACTGTGCAGATCTGCATTGTTTCTGCAGAGGCACTGCTTTCTTCCTGTTGCCTTATGAGTGTACTTAGTACTCTAACTCATTATGTTTAAAAACTGCCTATTAGTTGCTGGACTAACCTGTATGCTTTCAATTGCCATTCTGACTGATGGATACTGATTTTATCATATTGTCTCTTGTTTTTCCCTAACCTTTCCTTTACGTGCCATATTCTTTGTGAGAATATGGCTCTATGTGGTCTGAGAACCTCGCCACCCCCAAGTGTTTACAGTTTGCACACACTCCATGGTAGTGATAGGGCCTTGCTTTTTGTAAGCCACTGCAGAAGAACTGGCCACTGAGCTACTGGTGGTTTTTATTCTTCTGCAGCAAAGTAGGTAGAGCAGCTTTGCTTCTTGCCTGTAGTAGGTCTCTGACACTTTTTTTTATGTAGTAGACTTACAAGCTAGATGATGCCCAGCTCAGTATACCTCAAAACTTTGTGCCTGCAAAAGAGAAGAGTTCCTTCCTGCACATAGCAGCATCAGCTGGTTTTGGCTATTTCCTTGAGAGCTGTCTTGTAGCTCTTCTCACCAACTTTCTATTCCTCAAGGCTATTTTGTTGCTCAAACTATAGAGATAGATGACTTAGAGAAATAGTGATATATTTTGGTGGGACTGGTGCAGGAACAACATCAGTATGTCTTGGATCCTTTGTGACATACACTCTGTGCTTCATTTGGCATTTGTCAGTCTTGTTTGCTCTGTGGATTGGCCATTCAGAAAATTGCTTATAAAGCAGAATGCAAATTGTCAGTGGCGGAAGCTGAACTTCCTTTTCAAATAAGTAAGCAAGATAAGATGATCTCTGATTTTATTAACATCTGCTCCAAATGAACCAAACTCCAGCTCACTTCCTTCAAATTATGGCCTTGTGTAAAATCAGACTGCCCTTAAAGGAGTTTGTTCTGTTCAGTTACAGCTAGTCCTTATACCCTGTTAATAACATCTCTCCTTCACCTGTTGTTTTTACCATGCAGATGCTGCTGTTAGCAATGATCTGACCACCCATATCATTGTAAGCCAGCACATTCAGCTCAGCATGTGACAGCTAAACGTGCCTGTGACAAGTACTGAGAACAGTAGAAAGTAGAAGGGAGACAGTATTTTGTGTTACTTGGCTCTTACCATGAAATTATGCGAGTGCCTCAAAGAGGTGAAGAATAGGGATACTGTTATGGAGGTGTGTGGGGCAAAACCTCTAACAGTGCTTCCAAGTATTAAATGGGAATGTGATAACAAACTGCTGGGATGAGTATGAGGTGAAAAGGCAACTTGTTCTTGCCAGGCCTCAGTTTTTGATATGAGTTCTGTTTTTCTGTGAGATAGCTTACTTCTCTGATATCCTCCCTCCCATGGCTACTTAACATCTACTGTAGACAGAATGATTTGAATTCAGATACCTTACTCATAATGCACTTTAATGAAATGGTTTTTGGTTGAAGATCAAAACAAAGCTACTTTCCAAGCAAATTGCTTTTTCAATTGGTCTCAGTGCAGCATCAAACAAAATGAATATACCTACGTCACTAGAGATAGAACTGTGTTCTCCTCAGTCCTGTGGCAGCTTCATAGGAAGCAGCATTTCCTCTATTTGCTTCAAAACCATTTTACAGCCATCCTCAACAAACTTTTATATGAAATAAAGCCTTAAGTTACTCCTGTTGAACTGGAAAAACTTATCTAGCTAAATGCCTGTTAATTCATTAAAATGTGGTGTCCTGACAGATGTAATTACACCTTTAGATCGCGTAGTATTAATCACTTCAGTTCATTTAGAAACCAGTTGTGTGTTTATTTCCGTTAGTGGTTAGCTGTCACTTACCAGTGCAAATTGCTGTTAGGTAACAGTCTTTTGATAGTACTGTCTGATTAGAAATATAGCAGAAAGGGACAATCCTGTTAGATTGGATTCCAGTCTTGTTAGTAGTTGGTTTAAAAAAAAAAAAGTGAGTTAAACCATTTGAGGTACGTTACTATGTTACATTCGTATTGATCACCATGCTCTCACTTTTTAATTTCATTTTTTTTCCATGAAGAATTGTTTGGTGTCTTTGCAGCTAAAGAAATTGGGGTTTGCAGTATTCATACTTCAGACCTGATTGGGGTGGGGTTTCTGATATGATTGAAGTGAATGGTGTTTTTACGGGCCACCTTAACACACAAGCTGCATGTAAAGAAAAAGTATTTGCCATTTTAATTTGTATTTGATACGTATTTGACAAAATATTGCTGGTTCTGTTTCTAATAGGAAAGAGAAACCCTTCAGAAGCAGCTGGATGAGGCAAACAGAGAAGCACAAAAATATCGTCAGCAGCTTCTAAAGAAAGAACAAGAAGCAGAGGCCTATCGACAGAAGTTAGAGGCAATGAACCGCCTCCAGACTAATAAAGAAGCCGTTTAATAAAAAAACCCCAAACACTGCAAAGCCTGTTACTTTCAAAAACCTGCAGTACAATCTTGAACTGTACGCTATATAGGTACAGACACAGGATTACATGCTAGAGAAGATGCTACAAGTTGATAACTGGACTTAAGCCGTGAGCTCGGTTGAGTTTCTTGTAACATAAAAAACTCTGAATTTAGAAATTGTGAAAAATATTTAAAATTAAATACTGTAAATAGTTGGTTTTTTTACAGTTTCAAAATGAGTTGATAAATCTTTTTGAAGGGATCCAGAAACATGAGAAGCCAATGTTTTTGTGAATTTTTGATTTTAGTATATGAATCTAACTTCTGAAAAACAGAACAGTTTTAAGGGTGATGTTGATTTAAGCTGACAACTTGAAAATTAATCATGTGGCAAAATGAATCAACAGTTATTTCTACATGGTAACAACTTAAACTTCTCTGAATAAGACATTTCCAGGTGGAAATCTTTGTACAGCTTTAAGGAGTTGTCTCAGATTCTCTAAAAACCATTTTTGGGGGGTTTTTTATTTTAGGCAGTGAAATTTTTATATTTAATTTCAGATATATCCAAGTAGATTTACATGTATATGAAGCTAATATTTTTTAAACTTTTCAGTTTGTACATATGCTGCATGTTTTTATAATTTCTACGCATACATCTTGCATAGGTATTTTTCAACAAAGATGTGGAAAATTGTGAGAAAAATGCTTAGCCTATAGGTCATTGGAAGTAAGCTAGCAGCCAGTTTTAGTATGGATGGTATATTTCTTGGAAGAATGTAATCCATAATTAAAAAGAACAAAAAAACTCCTGAATTAACATATTACAGGCTATTAAAGTTTGGTAGTGAAGGCATCAGAACTTCACTGTGTGTCTTAAAATGTTTCTGTACAAACATTTTAAAGTTCAGTAACAAATAGGAAAGAATGTCTCCACTGGAACACCAATAGTAGTTCTTCTAGAATATTCCTACTGACCTGTTTTCCCCAATAGCTGTGAAATTATTTCAGTGATACGTTTTTTCTAAACAGACTTTTGCATTTCAATTATGCAATTGAAGAAGGAATTTTTTTATATTGTAGTGATGCTCTCCTTACTTGGCATCATTCTTCTTCACTGTGATACTGTGTTTGTGTGTGTCTGTGCAGTGATCTATTATGCTTAGGATTTATATAGCACGTTACATCTTCAGAGCATTGTAAAAATCTTCTAAATAACCCTTACTGTGCTGCCTGTGGCAGGTAAGTGAGTATCTTTCTCGGTTTTATAAGTGATATAAGAGCAACACTGGGAGGGTTAAAGAACTGCCCCAAGATTACGAGAATCTGTGGTGGACCTGGGAATGAATCTCAGGAGTTTCTGGCTTCTCGTCCTGTGCTTAGACTGAGCTGCCTTAAGATTGTTCAGTGCTGTGTTACATTAAATTTGGAACTACTGTGCAGAAAATCCTTTTTTTTTTTTTTTTTTTGTAAGAAGAAATTCTGTGCTTTGCTTTGTTGTTCCATGTTTCACTGCTTTTATGGAATTGTTTATATAAACATAAGCAAAACGTCTAGTTTACCTATACTGTACACAAAAAAATTACCCTTAAAACTGTACTCTGGCCTACTTTTTCTATTTTACAATTAAATATCTTTTCCACATATATGTAGTGTAGAATTGATTTAATTTTCAGTTGTTTCATACGTGCATTAGAAGGTCAAAGCTGTGCTGTGTGAGGGTTTTTGGCGTTGAGCAGCCTTCAAAGGCAGCAGGGAGGTGTTAGGAAGGAATTGCATTGTACAGCATGAAGTTAAACTTTCAAACTTTGACTTGAGTTTATAGAATTGGCTGTTAGGAAAAACTCCTAACTATCAGTTCTGGTATAAATTAGTCTAATTAAACCCCAATTGGCAAATTTTACCTCAAAATCATCAAAAGATAAAATTTGAAAATCTATGGTGGTGCCTTTTAGAGGATTTCTTTTGAAGGGTCTGTTTGTGCTCAGCTAATACTGGGGCTTGAATCAAGCCTTGGGCAGTGACTAGCTGGAAATTGTTG
>VZTY01027804.1:21374-97397 GCA_013400935.1 Turnix velox
TTTTAGGGTTTTGGGGTTTTTTTGGTTTTGTTGTTTGGTTTTTTTTTTCCAGGAACTCTCCATGATGTCACCAGCGAATGCAGGAACCAGTCAGGTTAATTATGCTGGTTGGGCATTGCTCCAAACAAATTATTCTGTAATCAAAATAGCATTTGTGTCCTCAGATCCCACAAACTTAACGGCAGTGTAATCTCTGTGAACTCTTAATAACGATAAGAATTTCAACGTTGGTCGGAGCAGCGATATCGGGGTAAATGCTGGTGTCCAAATGGAGGATTTCCCACGGTTCTGACGGCACGGACCTTTTATAGCGAACAATGGAAAGAACCTTTTCTATTCATTCTGCTTCCTGTGAGCAAATACTCTATTCCTTGTTGTCTGTAACAAAATCCTTCCGAATGCAGGGTAACTATAGCAAAAATGTATTTTTCACCAGCAATATTTACCCTGCCTGTAGCTCATTATCTCCCATCTCATTCTAGTTCCGAACATAAGCTGCTGTTTGTTCTCTCCTGCACAGAATGAGAAACCAGCCTGAGGAAAGGATCACCTTTGAGCAGAGATGTAGAGTGTGTGATGTGTGGAATATTTATTGTATAGTTTAACTCTGGAATCATTATTAAAAGTATTGCTCCATATTTGATATTCCAAAACAAAATTATAACTGTAATGAGGTACCACCTTGCCTTGAACAGGCACCTGATATTGAAGTGATGTATTGGTTGCTTGTAATGAGCTAGAATCACAGGTTTTTTTGGGAACTGGGTTTTTTGAGTTGGCCTGTGCTTGATCCTATCTCATCCTTCTTTGTTCCCCTTTGTCATTCACAGTAATGCCAAGGGAGATTTGTAAGTTGATATTAAGTGCATGGGCAACTTGTAAATTTTTCCCTAATGTTTCTAGAGAAATGTAAGATAAAGCATATGAATATGTTTATGGTATAGGGGTTTATGTGCACTTCTCAATCTTCTTTCATTGCCTCTTTTATCCTTTTTTTGTCATTTCAGTGTATTAATCTGATGTACATGTATCAGAGCATCTTTATCATATCTATGAAATAGTTTTTTCTCAAGTATCTAATCGCAGCAGAAACTGGGAAAGTTTTTTGTGCTGTTCCATAGAAAATGCACTGTGGAGAAAGATGTAACAGAATTCTAGAGTAATGAGAGTGTTCAGGCTGCATTATGGTACACAAGGCAGAAAATCAAATCTGCTGTGAAAGCCAGTTCTCTGACAGCAGCTGCTGTCATATATCATTGCCTAGCTTGGTCTCTGCTGAGCAACAGGGTCAGCCCTAAGTAGTACTCCTGGTTGTAGCAAAAACATCTATCTCATTACATTGTACTATGTAATAACTTCACTTTTTGCTGCTTTGTCTGTTAAGTTCCACCTCTGTCTTTTCCCAGGTCTGCCTGGTGTCAGCGTAGAGTGAGTGAATTACTTGTGGTGAAGATCAGAGCTCAGCACAGTGCAGGTTTAAAGGCTCTGCTGCCACAACCAGGTCAGGATGTGTTTTTAGGTCCTAGAATTGAGACAAAAGGGAATCTACCTGGCTGTTCTTCCAAAGTGTGAACCAGCCAGGAGGAAAACTTGGAGGAATTCTGGAGATAAAAGGCCAAATCCAAGTGGTTATGTATCTCATAAGTGAGAAAAGCAAGTATATTAGGGAGAAAAAGATGTGTTTTCCCACATCTCGGGTGCTGTCAATAGGGGAATGTCACCCTTCCATGTAACCTAGTCTGATATGGAAGGGCATGAAATCCACATTTTTGTTTTGTATTGCAGTGCTGGAACTGGCAATAATTGTAATGCCTTCTAGTAGAAAGGGACTGACAGCAGAGCCACTGAAGACTTGGGGGAATGAAGGTATGTTCTCTTCTTGGGAAAACTCAGTCCTACAGCCCTTTAGTAGAATCCTCACTTGCAGTGTCAGATTTGTTACAGGCTGCTGCCTTGTTCTAATGGCAACTGCTGGCTCTGGAGTCGATGTACTAACATGTCATGGCTGCTTTCGTGTGGCATCTGATGCTCTTGAGCTTTTTCTCTCTCACAAATCTGATGCTAATGTGTCTTATATTTATGACAGGGGTTACTGTGAGACTTCAGAAAGATTGAAAATGGAAAAGGATTAGTGCAGAGGCAGCTTCTCTTAGACTATCTTGCACATCAAAAGAGCATGAATGGAAATATATGAAAGACCATAAAAGCCCTCAGCTGGGAGGAGTTAGATAAACACTCCCCAGTAACCTGCCTATGTTCAACCTTTTCCAGAGTGCGTGAGTCTGAGAGATAAAGGGAGCTATAAAGGGTGAAGCAGCTGGAGGGACAACAGAGCAAACTACCCACAGCTCCTGGAAGGTGGCAACCCAGGTCTGAAGACGTGCTTTTAGAAGGAGTCAGTATGGAGCCTGAGGAGTACAGGCGGAGAGGTAAGTGATCCTCTGCTCTTGGAAATGGGTAGCATTTGCTCATGGAGGTCAACTGTTGTAGGGTTGTGAGCAGTACCCAGAAGTGATGGCTCTGCAGACCTTATTGGCATATGGGTCCTCAAGACTTGGATCTGCTAGGGCTGGGATAATAATGTGTCCTAGGGTTGAGCTTAAATTAATAGATTTAGAGTTTGATTTTTTGGTTGTATCTATTAAATACTCTCGAACAGCAAGAATACTTCAGTGACAATGGCAAAGTTGGGAAGATGGGCAGCAAACTTTGGTCCCAGAGCTGGAGGAGTTTGCTGATAAAGTGAAGAAAAGTTGCAGAGCTCTGCAGTAGTTTCAGAGCTATGCTGTAATGACAGGGATGCGTGGGGTGTTCTGAAAACTATTAATTACCATTTCAGTTAATTTTTGACAAGAAAATCTATTTGTGTAAACAAACAAACTAGACTTGTGCCATGATTGTATTTTAAAGGCATATTTGAATTGGTGACAACACTGAAATACCCTGTGAATCCATTCTATCCCCATGAAGCCTGTTGTAGAAGTGGTGTCCCTACATTATTAGCTGGGGCAAGTAGGGTGTAGAAAGGCCAGTTTTGTGGGTATCTTGGGCCATGTCCACTGCTAGTGACAGATTATGTAAAGTGCTAGTGCTGTCAGTTTGTTTTCTCACAACCAAAACTCAAAGCACTAAGCTTTTCCTCTTCCAGGGAAGGAGATGGTGGATTACATTTGCCAGTACCTGAGCAATGTGAGAGACAGGCGGGTGACTCCTGATGTGCAGCCAGGTTACATGAGAGCCCAGCTCCCAGATTCTGCCCCAATGGACCCAGACAGCTGGGACAACATCTTTGGAGACATAGAGAAGATTATTATGCCTGGGGTAAGAAATAAAATATAATAATGAAAATAAAAAGCCATTGCAGCCCAGGATGAAATTGTAGGAATGCACAGATTCTGCAGAACATTTATCTAAACATTCGAAACATTCTTGCAGACATTACATTCACTAAGGATTCTGGATATTACTGTTCTGTTCCTAACTATAATTTGAGGGGATGTAGTTTTGAAATATTTTATACATTAAGAATTATTTTCTGACAATGATAAGCGTAGCTTCACAAGGACTCTCCAACCGAAATTGCTTTATCTGGATTTCAGAGATGTGTAAACTCAGACACAGTGTGGTGAAATACCTTTCGCTCTGTTGCTTGATAACAAAATGAGCAAGAGCAACTTTGCTGCCAGGATTCCACTTACAAATGTTCTAATAAATATTTCTGACTCCATTGTACAATGTTCAGAGGACTGTTCTTTCCTGTTCAGAATCTTTGCCTGTTTAATTCAGATAAATGCTTTTGCTATAATTTAGAGTTTATCTAATAGCAACACAGCATTATCATTTGCTGGTGCTGCACTCCTGTTGATATTATCTCTATTGCTTTCTGCCAGCAGATTGATAATTGCACGTATTATGTTGCTTTGAACAGATGCTAACTGCTACATGTCATGCAGAATTTTGTGACATTTTCAGACTTAACTGAATTTTGTTCTAGGTAGTCCATTGGCAAAGCCCACACATGCATGCCTACTTTCCAGCTCTTACTTCCTGGCCTTCACTCCTTGGAGATATGTTGGCTGATGCAATTAACTGCTTGGGATTCACATGGGTAAATTTTTCTGTTGTCATTTTAGATACTCTTCTCCCATGTGTATTGTGCAGGACCAGGTCACAGACATTCCTTCTGAGTCACTATAATTATTTACAGTGACCAATTGAATGCCACTCAAATAAGTAGAATGTATGAGAGCAAACATTGCCTAGTAACAAGAAGCGAAGAAAATACAGCACTAGAGTTGTCTGTTTTCTAGTTTTGTGTTGAGCATTGTTCCCTGTCGTGTAGTCTCAGTGCCAAGATGGTTACACAAGTACTGCAGAGTAGCCACCTCCCATAACTGCAGCCCAGGTTGGGCTTCCTTCCAGTTCTCCTGCTGCCTTGAGAGAACAGATTCCCTGTTTTCCCTGGTCTGAAAGTAAATTGGTCACCTGTCCCAGAATGTCTTGAGTATTTGGTATCCTCCTGCAGCTACAAAGCACTTTTTTGTGATGACTCTGCATACCTCAGTGGCATTGTGAAGCCAAGACTTACTCCGGTGCTGGAGTTGCCCATGTTTTTAGATGTATTTTTCAATGTAAGAAAGCAGTGGAAGCTCATGAACCTATATATCCTGATTATCTGTGATTTTCCTAGGCCTCCAGTCCAGCCTGTACAGAGCTGGAAATGAATGTGATGGATTGGTTGGCTAAAATGCTGGGCCTTCCAGATAAATTCCTGCACCACCATCCCAGCAGCGTGGGCGGAGGAGTGTTACAGGTGAGATCAGAGGTGGTCTCATCAACATTTTGTTTTCACTTAAGTTTATTTTCCTCCAGGTGATATTTTTCCTGGAGGCAAATCCAACAAGACTTAACTCTGTGGGTCTGAATAGAGACAGATCTCAAATTTCACATTACTTTCCAAAATTTTAGTGTTACATACATGTTTATAAAATAGAAATTCTTTTTGGTTTCAGTCCTAATTGTGTTATGGACGAGGAGCAGGAATTCTTGTGGTCTTACTGAGAATAAATGAGAGCTTCTCTGCCTTCAGGTTTGCAATTTTAATAGGAGATAGAGTTTAGCTGTGAAGAAGAAAAGGCAAATGTGATTTATTTGCAGTCCCCCAGCTCAGACCCGCACATTGAAAATATACAGCAGTTAAAAGACTTTGTTCTATGTTGCTGTCCTAGAAAGCTGCTCATCAGGGAGTGACTTTCTGCTACACCCCAGAAAAGGGGGAGTAGAAGGAAAAGGGAGTGAGCAGCTGAGCACTTCAGTGATTTCTAGAATTTCCTGATAAAATAGCCAATAATACATGCAGTGACTGTGTAATGTCTTTGCAGAGCACTGTGAGCGAATCCACCCTTGTTGCACTGCTGGCAGCAAGGAAAAACAAAATTCTGGAGATGAAGCTTTCAGAGCCAGAGACTGATGAGTCCTCACTGAATTCTCGCCTCGTTGCTTACGCATCTGATCAAGTAGGTCCTTCTGTCTCACCCAGACCACACAATGTGAACTCATGTTTTTGTAACAAGAGAGAAACCCAAACCTGAATCCCTCACAAGCACAAACAAATCCCTCTCGTGTCACTTTCTGGGGAAGCAATGGGGAAACCATTGCCAGTGTAAGATGAGGCTTTGTAGGGTCCCAGCAGTCATCAAGAGGCTGTTTTACATGACTCATTTCTGTGCTTCCTTCCTGTTTTTCACAAAGCTTTACTTCATTAACCAGGAAACTTTTCCAGGAGCTTTACTCCAGTACAACAGGAGACACACTGATTCTCTCTTAGAATAAATACAAGAACTTTTTCTAGTGAGGGGCTTTGGACTACCCCAGCTCAGAAGCAGGCACACTTCAGGGAGTTTTAATTTTACGGCAGGGAGCAATAAACTGAGATTGATTCATTTCTAGAGGGTCCTTTAAGATCTGAGGTGATGATTCCTAGTATCACATTTTCAGGACCAGTACCCAAGTAAATGGAACATATGCAATCCTTGGAATGACAGTGTAAATGACAGTTGCTGGCAAAAAAGAAATGTTCAGACTTACATGAAATGGATTATAATACAGGCCTTATCTCTGCTTTTCTTTCAACCCCTGTCTTTCATAAGGCCATAGCTTATCACTGCTGTTAAGTCTCCAAGCTTGCTTTCTTTCTGTTTTTCTCTTTTGCAAAGGCTCATTCATCTGTAGAAAAGGCTGGCCTTATTTCTCTTGTGAAGATGAAATTTCTGCCTGTGGATGAGAATTTTTCCCTCAGAGGTGAAACTTTGAAGAAAGCCATTACAGAAGACAGAAGTAAAGGCCTAGTGCCAGTCTTTGTATGTTAAACTTTCTGGTTGGAGGTATTTGGTGTACAGTTGTATTCTTAATGCTAGCATGAAATTACATCATGCCTTAAAATGTTATAATGTATACAAACAATTTGGGCTTATTGAGCAAAAAGATTTTAACAAGTGCACATGACAGCTGTTTAAGTGCTACATCCATTTATTTTTAAAAATCCATCTTAACAGCTTTGCTTTCTCCTAGGTTTGTGCAACTTTGGGTACAACTGGTGTCTGTGCTTTTGACAATCTCTCAGAATTGGGTCCGATTTGTAAGTGCTTTTTTCCCCCCTGGTCTTGAATTTTGTTGCATTTTCACACCAAAACCAAAGAGCAGAAACTGCTGAGCTGAGTTTTTCAGATGTGTATCAAAGATTGATGTGTCAGCACAAGACTGCACAATTACTGTAGGATTTAGCTTAGCGTGCTTTAATACCTTCTGCTCAAGATGGATGCAACTTGCCAGCTGATGTTTTTCATGTGGTTATTCAAGGGACACAGATTGTATGGAACAGTGCAGTACCTGTTGCAGGGTAGTAACATAAATATTTAACCTGCCAGAGGAGTTTTTGGTGGGACATGCTTTGCAGCCAGTTTGATTGTTAAATTTGATGTTGTAGGTTCTAATCCAGCATAAATTCTCAAAAGTAGCTGCCAAAGGCCTGGAGCACTTTCTCTTGACAGATGCCACACTCTGACCTATATGTCTGGGTGCTTTTTGTTTGCCTCTTTGTCTTTACTCTGGCTCTGTGCTACTGAGCTGTACTGGGGAATTTCATTTTGTAAAAAGGCAGGTGTCAGAAATCAAATGTTTCATATAAGTGATCACATGAAAGAGGGAGTAAGGGATTTTGTGAATCTGACTTAAGCATTATCCTGAATTTTGTGGCTCTGGGTCCACAGCTATAAAATAAAATTAGAAACTGGATTCTGCATTGTTTGTCTTGCTATTGTGTTGCCAGCCCGTCCCCTTCCTGCAAAAGCCTACACCTGGTTTTCAAGAGGAGAGATTAAAGCTGTACATTTGATTCCTTATGTCTCTTGCATAACAATGATTTCACTTCCAACAGGTGAGGCTGAAGGACTCTGGCTTCACATTGATGCTGCTTATGCTGGAACAGCATTTATATGTCCTGAATTTCGATCGTTCTTGGATGGAATTGAATATGCAGATTCCTTTACTTTTAACCCATCTAAATGGATGATGGTCCATTTTGACTGCACTGGCTTTTGGTGAGTAAAGGAAAGACACAAGCAGAAGATGCAAATTGCAAGATGTTTCTCTACATGATTCTTTGCTAAATATTGTTCATTCTACGATTCATAGGGTTAAAGATAAATACAAGTTACATCAAACCTTCAGTGTTAACCCTGTCTACCTCAGACATCCCAACTCGGGAGCTGCTGTTGATTTCATGGTAAGTCGTTCTTTGAGTTGATATTTTAAAATGCCTATAAAATGTTCAAACAGAATGTGAAATTCCTCAGGATCTGGAGTGTGCTTATCTTATAGCTGGTCTTACTTCCTACCAACATCTTAATGCAGGTTAAATAATAAAATTTTGAAGTGAGCCCCAGTTATAAAAATTACAAAACTGCTTTCAGATACAGGATCTGGCCTTCTGGGTCTTTTCTGTGCACTGTGTTGTTGAAGTAATTCCTATTGATAGCATTTAGTCTGGTTTTTATCTATCCCAGATATGTAATAAAGAAGAGAAAGGAGTAATCAATGGAAACACCATGCTCTGAAACAGCAGTAGACAAGTGATATTTTTCTTCAGATTAAGCTATTCATAGGAGAGCTAAGAGGCATTTCACTTTAACCATCTTATTGCAGATTTCAGTCTAGTAAAACAAAAGAATATTCACTACCAGTTATTTCTGCTATGATCTCACCCTGGTCCTCAAAAGATAATTGTTTCTTGAAATCAATAGTGCTTTTCACTAGAGTGGGAGTGTGGGTGGGGGGAATATATCAACGAGTCCCTCTTGTGGTTAAATAGGCCCCTGCATGTAACTCTGTAGCTTGTAAGTATTCTGTGTTTTTTCACTTTTGTCACTTTTCCATGTTGTAGGTGTTACTTCTCCTGAAGGCTCTACACCTTGCTGTTTACAATGGATTTGGAAAATATTCAGAATGGCATTTAAACATGCAATTTATGGGAACTGAATTGTGCTCTCAGTCCCCAAACTCTGAATAGACACATCTTAATAATGCTGTTTAAATGCGAGGAGGTTTTATTTGCTGGCGATGAACTGAAAATTCTAGCACATCTAGGTCATAGACTAAAGGGAATGGCCAAAATCTTACTTTTTCAAATAACAGAAATAAAATACAGGCTTAGCAGGTTTTCAGTGGAGATTTCTGACCTGTGTCTGAAACACTACCCCCAATGGTGCAAGGGGCTGCTCCTTGCTGTTGGTTTTACTCTCACTCGTGTTCTGTTGTGTTTTCACAGCACTGGCAAATTCCACTCAGTCGCCGATTCCGTTCTTTGAAGCTGTGGTTTGTCATTCGCTCCTTTGGGGTGAAAAAGCTTCAGGCTCATGTCCGACATGTACGTGCAAGAATTATGCCAGAGTAAAAGTATTCTGTTTGTTTATTGGTAGCTGAGTAAAGGCAGGGCTGCAAAGATGAGTAGCAGAAAGCCTCTCACAGACAAAGCTTGCATGTGACGGCTAAATGCGTGCAGATTTTACTCTTAAGTAATCTCTAAAGATTGACTGTGTAGACAAAACATTTCCTGTACCCTTCTTGGAAGCAAGAGGCGATGGAAAGAGACTTGTTAAGTCAATGTCTTCTTCACATCACTGGTGACTAATCTGTCACTGCTTTCTGTGAGGCACGGCAGCTGCTGCTTGGGAGGCAGGCTGCAGTGGATGGCTGATCCCATTGCTAGGCAGATTTACAGGCTCGAGTCTTTGATGGAGTGTAAATACAAGGGATCCACAGTTGCTGCAAAAGGACTCTAATTTGAGAAAGACCATTCTGTTTGTGATCCTTATTCTATAGAATTCTTATATATAGTCCAGTTACTCTTGTTCATTGTCAAGGATCTGGGCAAAAAGAGACAGACTTTAAAATTCTTTAGTTTGTTGTCATTCTTCTTTTTGTTACCACTCATGCATTGGAATTATGTGTTTTAGTAAGGAAATAAAATTATTTTTAACTGCTTCATTTAGTGCCTTACAGGGCTTTATGTCAAACCATTGCATAATTCATTTTTTTCCTTTAATTATAGGGTACCGAAACAGCCAAATTCTTTGAATCTTTGGTTAAAAGTGATCCACTCTTTGAAGTTCCTGCAAAGAGACATCTTGGGCTGGTTGTATTTCGTTTAAAGGTAAAGACAGATCCTTTTGCACGTCTCTCTGGAACGATTTTGCTACAGTTGATCTCCCCCAGTCATTAAGGAGTGTGAATAAACTTACATATAAAAATTCATAATGCTGCAATTCTTACAAAGTCATTGACATGTCATTGTAAGTTCTAAATACACTATTTATTTCTTTTCTTATTTGTTTTTAAAACAGGGTCCCAACTGGCTGACAGAAAAACTACTGAAAGAGCTAAGCACTTCTGGCAGGCTCTTCCTTATTCCAGCAACTATTGATGACAAGTTCATAATTCGCTTTACTGTAACATCTCAGTTCACAACCAGGGAAGATATTCTGCAAGACTGGAACATCATCCAACATGCTGCAGCCCAGATTGTTAGCCATGGTTATGGCTTGCACTGCATCAATTCTAGTGATGGGGCAAAAATCCCTAGTGTGATAGTTAAACCTAGTTCTGATGCCACGGGCAATGCTTCTCAGGTTTACCTAGAGGGAGGAAAATACAAAACACCTCCCAGAAAAGTAGTAGTTCAGCCTAAGAAATTAGCAGCGAGTCCCAGTACATGCATGATTATTCATCAGGTGAAAGATCAAGAGGATCCTGCAGATGACGACTGTTTTCCAGAAGATGTCCAACATGTTGCCAAACATAAGTTAACCTCTTTTTTGTTCAGTTATTTATCGGTTCAAGGTAAGAAAAAGACAGCACGTTCCCTTAGCTGCAACAGCGTGTCAATGACTGGTAGTCTTGAGCAATGTAACCCCAAAGCACCAGCCACTGACAAGAAGGGGTCTCATGCAAATGCCAGGATTCTTTCCAGGCTGCCTGAAGAGGTGATGATGCTCAAAAAAAGTGCCTTCAAAAAGCTAATTAAGTTCTACAGTGTCCCAAGCTTTCCAGAGTGTACCATTCAGTGTGGCCTTCAGCTGCCTTGTTGTCCTCTGCAAGCCATTGTTTAACAAGTAAAAGGGATTAGTCTTTCAGAGCTCTCCAAGCAGAAAGAGTACCAGAGCTGGCTTATCCATACGCAATATTACATTATTTTGTTCAATATGTAAGCAGTGGAACTTGCCACAGAGAAAATGCCTGTGCTTTTACTGTTGGAAAGTTGGTGTATTTATAGATTAAAATGTCAAATAAATCTTGCAGGCACGTAACATGAAACGCTCTGGTTTTTAGACTGCAATAAATAAAATGCCAATTTAATACCTTGACATAATCTCTCTGGATTGCTCTGAGAATCAGTGTGTGCAGATAATAACAACATCAGTTCCAAACTGTGCAGAAGGAGGTAAATTCTCTTGCTGTATTAGGGCAACAGCAAACATCCATGAGTTTAAGCACACAGCAGCCCTGTTGTTCCATCTGTGCTCCTCAGTGACTGCACAGGAGGCTTTATGCAACCACGCTGCAAGAGCTGTTGCCTTTGCTGAGTACCCATGGGCTTTCTCAGCATTGCCTCAGTTTGAAAATCACAAGTGCATGGGGAAAGAGAGAGCAGGAATGGCATTACAGTCCAGTCATAACAGAAGAAATGGTCTCTAAGCAAATAAGCTTACAGTTACAAGAGGTCATTGATGTGTACCTGTTTTTCAAGAACACTTAAAATGGGGGGAGAAAAATGTGTTGAGGGCAGCTTTAAATTCTGAGCCACTACTAGTGAATCAGGAAGCATGATGTCTAAGATACAAATAGAGTGTTGGAAGTTCTGCTTTATTAAAATCTCACATTCACAATTTATTTCAGATACTGGTATTTGCTAAAGCCAAACAGAATTTCCTGGCAAGGTGAGAGTAATAGATGCTTTAAAAACTAAATATATAAAACAGATTTACATGCTCACAATCTTAAGACGTGATTTTTTACTGAGTTATAAATGTCCTGGGTCATTTGTACATACAAGTTTTCTTTGTCATTCAGGAAATACAGGTGATCTTTGATGACTGCTGGATTGAAACCCTCTTCCACTAGTTGTACTTTACGGTACTTAAATGTTGCTGTAATTTCAATGTCACTCTACAAAACAAAATTGCATTTCTTCTTACCCTTGCATATAATCATGGGGATTAGATTTCTAAAATTCAAAGGGAATAATATTTAAAGAAAACTCATACATCACAGAAGTCAAAGCAGTACTACCTGAGGTCTGTACGATCTACATTCATCAGATAACGTACAAAACACTGGGAACACAGAAACACCTTGTGAAAGGCTTACCTTAGTATTCTATTTAAATGAGGCAGGGAAACACTAGTTTTCAGCTTTTAGTTAAAAAGAATAAGGGGTTTTATCCAGAAATGTATTTAATTATGTTCTCAGGTGAAAAACCAGCAGGCTTTTTTACAGAAAAGAGCGAAGAAATGCCAGCTGCCCACTGGCAATACTCACTGCACTTTACATGGGATGGCAATATTGAAGAGGAGCAGTATTTATTCTAAATAAATAACTTGAGAAGTACACTGAGAATGACCTTCTTGCAATATTTTCTTAATTGAACTTCCATTTAGAATTAGACCATTTATTTGCTGGTAGAAAAAAATCCAAGGCCTCCCTTGCAAAAGAGATCTTCCTGATTTTATATTCTAAAATGTGCCATGTATCCTGTAGCTGGTCATGCCACTTGAGTTCAGCCTAATAAAACCATCTAGATGCAGTTGTATTTTCATGTTGGTAAGTGACAAGAGCAAGTGAGAGACAAAAGAAGCCTTTTAGAGAGCTGCCAGTAACAAGAAAGTCCACAGTATTTGTAGTAAAGACAGAAAGAAGTACAGTTTGGATGGACACACAAAAGCTACCTGAGAACACTGCATTACCTTAATCCTTATAAAACGAGGTCTTGCATAGTTGGGAAGGTGAGTACTAATGTGTCTGTAAATACTTTCTCCATTAAATTCACAGTTTTCCTTTAGTCGAATACATGCCATTCCTGCTCTGCCTTCGTAACCTGAAGTAATAACAACAGTAAATAAATGTAGCTCATGTCTAACCTGGAAGGCTGGGCTGACCTTTTCCCCTGCCCTTAAGTGAAGCCTTCCTTTTGAGCCATGTTGGAGAACACACTGACTGTATTTTCCTTTAGACATCCATACAGTCGTTAGATTTTTTTTTTAAAGCTTCAGCATGCTATATGCCAAACTCTTCTGAAAACCTAACACCAGAATTATAGATGATAGATATTCTGAAAACCATCCTCCGGAAAATCAGCCCTTGGTACTCTGAGGCAGAACTCTGACTGCAGCAGCAGCAGCACTTAACTGTGTGGGTTAATTTACTTTACAATAAATCACGGTAAATCTGCACTCATTGTGCTAAGCAGCTCATCCACGCAGAAAAATTACAGGAATAAAACTCACTTTACCACTATTTATTAGCATATCAATGATTAATTCAGTGCTGCAAAACTCTGAGCACTTCAGATTTTTTTACTTGTTTTATACAGTAAGAGCTTCTTCCTACCCTTCTGGTGGCTGAGGGATGAGGCAGCATTTAAACATAAAATTTTCACTGTTCCTCTGTTTTCTGTGTTTATAGATAATCAGTACTATATGATGTTTTACATAAGAACCATATGAATGGTTTCCTATAATTATGTAAAGGACAAAGTGAAATGGAAAGTCTCTAATGCTTAAAGAAAAGTATGGCACAAGTGCTGCTAATTTAAGATTATTTTTACTCTTGTTTCTGTTTGCCTTTAACACCATGTACTGATGACACCTAGCATTCAATTTTTGTTGTTCAAGATCTGGAGTTTTGTATTAATAAGTGTTCAGGTGGTGTATACTATCACGCCCAGCTACATAACCCAAGTACAAATATTTGTGCCACGTGAAACAAGGAAAAAAAGAAAGGAAATCCAGCCAGTTCTTACACAAAAGTAAGGTGAGAACTAGCTGGAGTGCTGTATTTTTTTTTAACATTAAGTTGTTCCATAATTAGGTGTTAACACCTCCTCTATGTAGTTTTACAAAAGTATTGAGAATAAGACATATCTTCCTTGTCTCCTAGAGTGTAATCTGAGAAATACACAAAGAACTCAAGACAATTCCTGTTAGCTTTCTTTTGAAATGTCTCCTAGGGCAGCTGTGTGTTTATCCCTATAACAAAGCAGCTGAGAAAAGAGAGGATTTCATTCCAGATCAGAAAGGTGTAGCAGAGACACACATGATTAATTAAAAAAATAATTTCAATGAAATTCACTATTGTAATAGAGCATATTGGTTTACAAATAGGGTTATTGCTCTAGCCTGAGAAACACTGGACATTTCTGTTTTCATGTCTCCCAATTTTAGTAGAGGAAATATTGAGTGGATCACAACAGTAACAAGGTCTCTCACAAGATGAAGTGGGAAGAGTGGCACCTCTTAAATGCCTATCAATTCTAAAACACTTATTTGTGACCAATGTGACCCATATTATGATATACCATAGTCTAGAAGCCTTTCTGGAGAAGTGTGATACTTGGTAATGAATTAATAGTTAATGTTATACTGGTTAATATCTGCTAATTTTCTTAACAGGAGCTCCAAAACTCTTCCTCTTCAGATAACTCTAAGCACACCCAATGTATTGTGCCACCTCATCCAAATCATTTGAGGAATGCAGTACTTGGGATTTCAATCAAATCTAACCATGTTTGTTTGATTTCAGGTTCTGACATTACACTCTAAAGATGGGTTCTGTTTCAAATGTCCATCATAACCCAAAATGCAGTGAGGAGCTAGATGGAAGTCCTGCAGGTTCTGGGCAAGTGAGTTCAAAGATTTCACAGATTTTTGAGGAGTAGAAGAAAGGCAGTAAACATGAGAGAACTTCTTTCATTCTCTCACAGGAAGGCTCTTAAAGGTGAAAAAGGGAGGAATCAATTTCTTAAGTGAGGTTTGTTCTTCTAGAAATTAAAATCTATTTCCTTTGTCCCACTCTGCAGTAATTGCAGAGTTATATTCCTGTGAAAGATACAACGATGTTGATATATGAGATACCAAATCTCAAATATTCTTCCATTCTCCTGTTAATATTTTCAATATACTGTGTTAATATAAGCTTTGTCTGTGTTTTTTAGCTAATCTAGCTAACTTTTAAGTGCAGCTTACAAAAAATAATCTGAAGTGGGGCTACCTATGCTCTGCAGTTCAGTATATTGGTACTTTGGTTTTGGTATAAAAGAATTCTTTTCTTGAAATATTTCAAGTATTTCACTCTTACCTGGAACAGATACTCCATATACAATAACGTCTTGAATGCAGTCAATCAGTCCTAAAATATCTGCAACTTCAGTTGTAGAAACATTTTCCCCTTTCCACCTGAAAAGTAAGTAGTCCACAGAAATCACGATTTCTATGTTTATTATTTACAGTGATCTCTAGTGTTTTAATGTCAGACTTCTCAATAGGATGAGCACTGAGCTAGAGCTCAGAAAGCAGTCTTGGACTATGACAAGGAACTTATTATCAAAAGTAGAGAAAACGTTGCAAAATTCAACAATGTGTTCCAGATTATTTAAATCTCAGGTCTTAGTTTAATCATGCTTAAAATGGCTGTAAAAAATAAAAATTTCAAAATATTAACTTTAGATTCCATGCTTTCTGAGTTTTAAAAGTATAGTGCCTGTGAGACCGCAATGGCTTTGTTCTAGGAATGAATGGTTTCAGACAACTAAAAATAACACTCGTTCATCATCCTAAACTGAAGCTCTCATAGGCTCTAACTATGAACACATCTGGTAAAATACAAAAGTGGAGATGACCTGGAGTCTTTTTCAGACAGTAGGAAATCCTGGATATGAATTCAAACCTGAGAATTCTCTCTTGTGACAAGAATTTAAATGAATAAACTAACCGGAAGGTGTCTCCAATTCGATCATGGAAATAAATGAAATTATCATTGTCAATCACTAGCAGGTCACCACTATTAAAATACAGATCTCCTTTTTGGAATACATCTCTTAATAGCTTCTTCTCTGTTTGCTGTTTTGCTCCCGCGTAGCCACTAAATGGTGCATATCGGGTGATTTTGCAGATCAGTAGCCCAGGTTTGCCTTTGAAGAGGAAAAACTTTTATTTAAAAAGCACAGTGTAAGTTGCCAAAACAAATTAATTTTCATTACATAGCTGAAGTTTGCAGCTGTTAGTGTTATTTGAGAAGTCTGTCATAATTATCATCTTTTAAAATCAGTTGTGGAGGTACATACTGAGTTTTACCTTGCCCCCTCCATTTGTTAGCCCTTTAAAAATGCCAGTAGACAGTACAATTTCTCACCCGCTTGTATTAACACAGCACAACAGAATCTCTGAGATATGAGTGGAAAATAGTTGCCCAACTTCTCAAGACAGCTTCTTAAACCTCAATGGCAGTCCTCAGCACCTTTCCAGGTAGAAGTGATGCAAAGAGATGTCATTTTAAGAAGCAAATACCTTTCTGAAATTTTTAAAGGAGTTTTACCTTTGGGAACTCTTATGCAGTATCCATTTTCATCTCGGACTGGTTCGTCTTTCTCTATGTCATATTTAATCAGTTCATAGCGTAAGATTTTCTAGTGAAAATTTGCAAAATTTATACATACATGAATATTCAGTCTTTGAAAAATATTTTCAGAATTGGGGTTGTTCAGCCTGGAGAAGAGAAGGCTCAGGGGGGAACTCATAGTAGTTTATCAGTACATGAAGGGGGCCTACAGAAAGGACTTTTTAATAGAGTACAGGATGGCAGGACTAGGAGCAATGGATGCAAATTGGAAGAGGGTAGATTTAGGCTGGACATAAGAAAGAAGTTCTTTACTATGAAGGTGGTGAGACACTAGGAGAGGTTGCCCAGAGAGGCTGTGGATGCCCCCTCCCTGGAAGTGTTTATGGCCAGGCTGGATGAGGCATTGAGCAACCTGGTCTGGTGGGAGGTGTCCCGACCCATGGCAGTGGGGTTAGAAAACCCAAATCCTTTTATGATTCTATGAATTACACTAGAGAGTCATCTTTCTGTTCAAAAGGACCCAAATTCATCACATTTCAACTGGATGTGCCGAGGTTAAATATTCTTTTGCCTGAACCAGCAAGGGATATCTATGATATCTAGTGTGGGCAACTATGTACTTTACTGGGGTGGGGGGAAATCTCCCTGAACAAGCTCATGAGTGGAACCTGGCTTTTTCCCAACTTGTCGTACAGGCAGCCTAGCATATACGCTCAGCAATATACCAGACCTCACCAAGGAAGATGAAACAGCAGGTTTTATTCTTTTTCTTACCTTCAGTAGGCAGTTTACTCTTCCTACTGCACCAATTTTTCCAGTGTAATTAACAAAAGAAATATTTCCTTCAGTTGATGCATAAAACTCCAAAATATTAATATTTCCAAATCTTCTGATAAATTCCCTCCAAACATCATCCCTTATCCCATTTCCTATGGCAAGTCTGACTTTGTGATCCTGATCATCTTTTCTCTAGAAACAAGAAACAGTCATAAACTTAAATTTCTGCTGAGTGAAGAAAGCTACTTCTGGAAGATGCTGAAGGAAACTTAAGTGTAAAAGTGTTGAGCATATTCTGATGTGAAATGTCTGCAAGTATCAGTACAGTCAAGTTCATTATTTTGACATTACTGAGCAAGTTAGACTATGTTTCTAACTGGAATTGGGAGTTAACTTGATCTGAATCAAGTTAGGAACAAATAATACCACACAGAAAGCCAGAATGAAACTTAAGCACCATGTCAAACTATTTAGTTTGTTAGCCTTTTGGTCACAATCTGCAGAAGAGTATAATTTACTTTGGATTCATCAAAATATTTGCAGTATTTAAAATGGTGTTTGGATGGAAAGGAAATCCCTTCTGCTATTGTGTGTGCATGATTGAGCCTGCTAAAATTCTATTACTTCATTTCATATCATTATTAGATCTTCCTGTTTGCACAATAAGGTAATAAACACATAGTGAGGATTTATGCCTTCTCTTAGATGCTTGTATTTATCCTCAACAGCAGGAACTACTGAACTAGGTCAGATGCTTGTAATTCATAAACATACTTAATGTGCTAATGAGTAACAACACCCAGAGAGAATTTTAGCAAAATACAAGATGATTCTTTTATAACACTTCCTTTTTTTTCCCCAGCAGTATCTTTAATTACACAATTTAATAGTATTTTAAAGCATGAAGAGTTTTCAAAACTATGCATTGGCTTTGTAACTTGGAATACTTTGTTGTAAGACTATTCTATCAGTGGTATCAACATGTTAGCACAAAACCAAGCTTAAAATAGAACAATGAAATCTACTGAAATTATACATAGTGTCTAAAGGACTTGCTGTTATCTTGGGACTTGCTGTTCTCTTGTGAAGACTTTATTTGTTGTGGATGATCCCCTACAGCACCATACATATAATACCTTAGTCTCTCATGGAAGAGATTCTACTTGATTGGGCATTTATAACTTTGAGATTACACACTCTATTTTCCCCCTTGTCTTACAGTTAGATTTTAAGCATAATACCACCAATATTCCCAGTAATTTAATTAGCCAAAAAAGAGGCAGTTACTGTTACCTGTGGCACGCTGCATAGATACCGAAGCACTTCCCCAATATACTGTATCACTGTTACATTGTATTTCCTGCAATCGTCCCAGAACTGGCTTGCTGAAAATTTGGCACGCAAAACAATAGTTGCTCCTGTGTACAAAAAAGTATAACAAATAGAAGGAACAATACTTGTTATATCATAAGACTGTATAGAATTTCTTAGCAGAACATTGTAAAAAGCATGTGGAAGAAGGGTTATATAGCTTTTATAAGTATTCTTCCTAAAACAGACTCAAATACAATTAATTCATGCTGAATAATTAGTTTAATCTCTGTTTCTATTCTTCGAGAAGTTGAAGGCTATTATTATGGATTAAAGTCTGTACTAATTTATTCTAAAATTGTGCAAAGAGCTGTTGTGTAGGATAGGATATATCCTGTTTGTCTAGGGGATGAAAAAGAATTGTACAGGCTGAAGATCTGCGTAGGTCATATGAGAGAGAAATAAGGCTGGCTCTTGCATTATGGAGGTTCTGCTAAGGGAGACACCAAGTTTTTCAGCTCAAAGTTTGGTAGCTAAGGAAAGGCCTTCTCCCTCTGCAGAATTTATGGACAGATGTGATCACAGAGGCACACTTTCTCTCATTTTAGTCATGGTACCTTTCATGATGCATCCATGGACTCCAATGAGGAGGGCAGAACTATGATAGAGCGGCAGAGCAGTGTACACAATATCTTCTGAGGTAACACCACCAGCATCAAACAAACCACAAGCAAGCATTACTCGTTCATGGCTAATCACTGCAGCCTTGGGAAGACCTATTTAAAGTCAAGGAAAAAAAGGTGAGTAACTTACAATAAATGCTGGTTTCATAAGGGCTTAAAAAAATATTTTCTGTCATTTCCTGGAACAAGTGATAACCCCAGAATTCAGGTGTGCAGCTTGTGTCTATGCAATGCACTGGAGTTTAGCCTAAGTGAGGATAGGTCTTCCCATATGTAACTTTCAGGTGGTTACCCTCTGTAAAGTTCCCAAATTCCCAAAATTATGGTACCTAGGAATAACAAGTACCTAGAGAATGAGGAAATGGGGTTCGAAGAATACAGCTGAGCAAAGGGAATGGAAATACTAAAGCAGAGGTTAATCTCAGGTCTTGCATCACTCCTGGAATTACATATTTCATGCAGCTCTGAATCATCCTAGATGAAACTGGAATTCACACTAGGTAATCTCAGTTTCTCATCAGATACGGCTGAATGGATTACTAGCTGAAATGGATACTAGTAGACAAAATGATGGTAGTGCTTGTCTATTTTGTAAAAACAGAGGTATTACAGTCCTTAACAAGGACAGACACCTGAGTTTTTTGCCTTATGCAGCCCAAGTAAGAGTCAAAGTCATATTTCCTCCCTTCCAGGGGGGGGTCCCAGCCCCTAGATAGCAAATAAAGAAGGGGACAAATGAATGAGCAGGAATTAATGTTAAATGACAGATCATTTTTCCTTACAAAAAAATCACAGTGTCAGGAGGAATGTGTGGCCTGTAACATAATTTATAAATTATGTTACCTGTAGTACCAGAAGTATAAATGTACATTGCAGGAGTTTTAGAGGTTGTATCTGATCTCCAAGACAATGGAGTAGGCTCATCGGAGGCAGCATCTACTTTATCAAGAAAGCTCTCAACTCCTTCTGTAGCAGATGTCTTGCTTAAGTAATAAACTTTAACATTTTCTTTTTTCAAGAAAGGCAGTATTTCTTCAACAGCTTCTTGCAATTCTTAAAGAGGAAAGAAAAAAAAGCATTGTAAGAAAATTCTGAATTATTCTGTGATCTGTACGATCAGTGCATTGACTTTGGCTCAGCAGCTTTCATATTTAGCTGATGCTGGAGAAACTCATGTTTTGCTTCAGAATCCAGCAAAAATGACTGAAGAGAAACACAGAATTTGATCTGATTTTCTGCAGCAAGTAGAGAACTGCAGAGGAGCAATCTAAGCACCCTTTCCTATAGAGCCCATGGGACTCTGAGGGAGTGTACACCTGCCATCACCAGGTCTATGTTGCTACCTTCCCTCTCCACCTTGGGGAAATGTCTCAAATAGCAAGTGCCCACACTGCTGCTTAAATCACTGTGTTTTAAACATAAAAATGGAACTCAGTTATTAGTTTTGAAAGTTCAAAGATTGCACAGAATTTATTCTCAGTGGGACAGAAGTTTATCACTCAAAGTTTTGGATTATATAAAATACTTTAGTTACAATAGATAAACTAGTTCAACTCTCTAAGCTGACACTGAATGTGTATTCAATGTGGCAGATTAAGAATATATTTTGACTTACTATATGATCAGCCATTAATACTGTATGTATTGATATATATATGCAAATATATATAAAGGATGGGCATGAAAAATCTCTCTAGGGACAGACTGGAGCTCTCCATTGAAAACATACTAACATGTCAGCATTTCCTCTGCAGAAAAGGAAAATGGTCTGTCTATGTGGATTCATGCCTTTTTCTTTGCCCTGAAACCTGACAAAAGCTTTTATACTTCCTGCAACCACCTTCATAGGTTGCTGACAGCTGCAGCAAGAGGATTCTTCTGCGTTTAAGTTGGACGTTTTTATGAATTGTGAATTAATTTTGTGGTTTATGATCAAGGGTTATCTTATTTCTAAGTTTTTGTTACCCTTCTCAAGTTATCAGAGCTCAATGCCCACGTACTGTGTATGTGCTGAAAGCAGTGCAAATAGTTTCGGCGCATTTTTCCTGTTTGTCACGCTTGAAGCAACGGCTCAGATCCCCATATTTAAAGGATTGGCCACAATCAGGAGAAATCCTCTGTCCTCTCCAGCCCGCCGCGGCGGAGTTCCACGGGGGAGGCAAGGCCTCTCCACCAGCTCAGCTCACAGAACAGCCCCCTCACGGCGCGGGGGCAGCGGCCCACGGCCCCGCTCCTCTCCCTACCGGCGGCCGCTGCTTTCCTCACCTGGGGCCGCCAGCAGTACGCTGGCCGCGCTGCTCTGGAAGCAGCGCAGCAAGGAGGCGGCCCTGATGTTGGAGTTGAGGCAAGCCACAGCGCAGCCCAGCCTGACGCAGCCGAGCCAGACCCAAACGTAAGCCGGCCGGTTGGCCGTGAAGAGGGCCAGGCAACCGCCCTGCCGTAGCCCCGCTGCGTCCCGCAGCGCCCGCGCCGCCTGGCAGCTCCGCCGCTCCACCTGCGCGTAGGTGTAGACCTCGCAGCCGAACAGCAGCAGCGGCTTGTGCGGAGTCCGCCGCGCCCGCCGCTCCAAGACGTCCAGCAGGGTACCCGCGGGCCGGCGGGCCCCGGCTCTTCGCGCCCTCCAGCCTACCCGCGCCATCCTGAAGGCGAAGCGAAGGTCCTGGAAGAAGTAGGGCCGGGCGCGGCGCAGCAGCAGCGGCAGGAGCAGCAGCAGCCCCGCCAGCGCGGTGCCCAGCGCGGTCAGCATCCCGCCCCGTGAGCCAGAGAACTGCGGAACAACGAACAGCCGCACCTCGCGCCCCGTGAGGGATAGAGGGAACAAGAAGCCGCGCCCGATGAGGGACGGGAAGGGACCAACGGCTGCGCCCCAAAAGCGATGTGAAAGGACCGTGAGGGATCAACGGGACGCGGAGAAACAGCCGCACCCCGTGAGGGATGGAACAAGGCGGGGCAGGGCGGGGCGGGTCACGCAGGGCCGCCGCCGCCTCATTGTAGCCCCCAGGCAGGGAGTCGCTACCTCAGGTGTTGGGTGATGCTCGCAGCGGCTCCCTCCACCAGCAGTGCTGTTTAATTAGACATCCGTCGCCCCCCGCCTTAATTAGGGCCCCCCTAATGACCGCTGTAGGGAGCGGGGTAGGCGCTGGGTGCTCAGGTGGAGTCACAGCCTTGCGGGCTCTCGTGGGGTAAGATGAGTCCAGCAAAAAAGACAACCTGGTTCAAGAAGGAAGGCAGGCATTTTTCATTGCGTTCTGCACGGGATAGGAACCATCTGCACATCCCCTTTTAGAGCTGCAGGCATCAGAGGCAAAGGCAGGCAAGCCCAGGCGAGGTTTACACTGGGAGAAATTTAGGATGAGGCTTCCGGGCAGATTAAGGGCTGAGCTGTGCTGGGGAATGTGTTCCTGCCCTCCTCTTGGAGCACTCTTCCTCACTGAGTAGTAAATAGTAGCTGAGCAAACTGAAAATTTTTAAAAAATAAAAGTATCTCATGTTTATTAGTATTCTAGATGCACAAGAGGAATTTATTCTTGGTCCTTCTGTCTTGCTCTTCACGGCTAAGAGACACATTAGTTGCTCAGACAACCTTGAAACAAACTCCAGGAGTTGCACCATTCTGACTGAACCCCGCGATCCAGTGCTTTTCTTGGTGAAGTTCCTTTTTTCTGAGTTGCCAAGTCACTTTTCGGAGTTGCTTCAGGTCATTGACCTGTCAGGAAATTTTTTTCCCACTGCGGACTTTGTTTCCTGTGCCAGCTAAGCTCACTTTGCTGTTTGGAGCACTGTGGTGAGCTCTAATGCAATGGGAGTGCTGGATGTTGAAGGGGGGTGGGAGGGAGCAGAGTTTAGCTGTGGTCAGACCTCCCAGGCAGCTTCTGCAGCTGAAACTGGACGTGGCAAATTGCAAGTGGCCGACAGCCAGCCTTGTGTTTGCTGCTCACATACTCCTCCCCATGAGCCAACTTTAGAGCTCATAGAACTGAGTGAAGAGCTGGTTCAAGGGGCTAGCACAGGTGAAAATTAACTGGTTTGTGCCTAGGGTAGACTTTGACTATCATTAGGCTTTAGTAGTTGGATAAATTACAGATTTTTTACAGTTCTTCTGTAACCAAGTAACTGTTTCATAATGGTGCCTCAGATATGTTTGAAAGAGTTATTCATAGCTATAAAAGCTGCAGAATGTTTTTGAAAGTTGCTTTATCTGATGATAACTGCCTGGGAGAAGAATGAGAAATTAGTACACTCTACGAGCTACATTCACAGCCAGTCTGTCCAAAGCTGAACTGCCATAGGTAATTATAACCTGTTGGTCAGAAGAGTGTTTAGCAATATTGCACCGTGGCCCTGCAATGGGCTCTGGGAAGAAGAGCTGTCTTGTGTAACTGTTTCGTCTTCAGTTATGAGCCTGACTTTCTCACATGAGCAGTGGCGTTAGTTCTGTAACTTTAGAAGGCAATCGTAATCGTCAGCCTGGAGAGCTAAAAGCCTCAGGTTAGTTCATCATGAATGTGCCCCAGTGACATTCTGAACGACCTTTGACCTTATGATTCAGGACTAATTTTTTAAAATAAGTTGTAAATTTTCCCACAACAAAGTCTTGCTTTTTCATGACACACTTTTTTTTAAGTTGTTCCTTGAGATAAGCCTTTTTCACTGTCCAGATGCAGGTTCCTTGTAAAGGTTTTCAGCTCTACAAATATTTCAGTCATGAGCTAGCTAGCTTGCTGAGACAGTTACAGTTCAGAGGCAGTATTTACTGATGCCTAATCTAGCAATGACAACTAAGATTCAGCTGTTTAAACAGCAATTATGTCAGCAATACCAGACATTTGGAAGGCCTCCAAATTTGAAACAAACTACAGTTCTGCAATTCTTGTTATTTTCTCTAGGATTCACCAAACACTGCCTATGTCTAAAGTGTTCTTAATGATACTTTACATTTCTTACTAAATTCTCTTTTGATCTCTAAAACCATGCAAAGCAAACTCTGTTAGGAATTAATCTGTGCTGCACACTGGGACAATCTGTTTTTCTGCAGTAATCCCAAGAGGTGCAGGTGTTTAGTCTGTTGCTAGATGAAGTTTTGTTTGTTAAAGTATTTTTTATCATCATAGCAGTTTTAATAGGTGATTAATTGGTAATTCATATGTTCTTTGAAATGAATATATCATAAAATGTATCAAACATGGTGTGGCATGACTTTCAGGTATCAGGTGCTTTCTTCAGTTTTTTGAAAGTTATTTTTGTGAGAGAGTTACTAATCCAAGCAGACATTTTGCTTGACTAATGCGAAGGACACTCGTAGTGTATATTGATATTTTTTCTCAAATATGCAAATTGACTTGGGATCATTTTCTTTTTTCCTGCTTAGCTTTTTTTTTTCAGTTCTTTGAAGAAGGCTTGTTGCTACAGTGCTCATTTGCACTCTCCACAGAGCAGGAAAGGCAGGAATGAATAAAGAAAAGCCAAACCTTTTAGGATGCTATAAAGCTCCTTAGACTTGGGAAGGAGACTTTCACTATGCAGGCCCTGCAGCCAGACACTCGAGGTTTTGCAGTGTTTGCCAGCAGGCAGAGTTATCTTGCTGTGATCCACGAGATGTCACCAGAGGGTAACAAGTAACTGGAAGTTTGTATTAAACTGAGATTCAAGCTCACCATACTGTCAGCTAAGGGGAAGGTGAGAGTGGAGAGCCCAGCAGTCCATATATGGCTAGCCAACAGTAGGATGCTCCAGATTACAACATTTTCTGTGCAGACAGCCTCCTCTGTTTTCTGCTTTTTTTGTGGTTTTGAAGGGAGGCCTTACTGTAATGGCACAAGGCAGGTCTCCGAAGTCATCCCCATCTCAAATTCTCCTGTTCCCTTAGAGTTTTCCTTGGGGTGGAAGGTGTCTATTAACCAGGAAAAAAAAATATTTTAGAAATGTTAGAACAAAGTTCATATCTTAGGAGAGATACATCATGGAACTTACCCATGGCAGAGTTTAAGCCATTCCATTTTTGTCCTCCCTGTCTGGCAGAGATTCAGGAGATGAAGGTCAGTGAAATGCATGCTTTGGCACCACTTAAACTGTGCTAACATCAGCAGTTTATTGGTATTTTTCCAGATCTTTCCCCACTTCTGAGAGATGATGCTTACAAATTTGCAGTGCATTGGAATTTCTAGCAGGTCAGCTAGGGCATTCAACCTCCAAAAAAGTCTCATTCAAAGTGAGTGACCCCAGAATTTCCAAGAAAGTTTTTTCTAATGAATTAATCAGGTTCTTCCAAAAAGTGGGAAATCTACATGTCACTTGAGTGCCTTTCCTTTGCTGCACTTTATCACAAGCTTAGTTATATTTCTTTATGCTAATTACATTGTTTTTAAAAGAGAAAAATGCACAACCCTGCTGCGAATAAATACGCCATGACTTGTTAGATAGAACCACATAGGTGATCCACGTTTGTTTGCCACACATGTAGATGCCTAATAGTGTAGTCATGCAGGAGGTCTGCTATGCTTCACAGAAGATGAGAGGTCATAGAGTAGCATGAAATGACAATACTGTTACTATGTATGTAATCAATAACTATGGATTTTAGCTATTCCACCCTGCCTATCACGACTTAGTAGTTTTGCCCACCAGTTAGAAGCATATGTGGTATCTTGAGAGGAGAACTGGTCTTCAAAAGCCTCTAGAGATCTAAACAGATGTAAACATTTGCTGATCTAAACATTTTACTGCAAAGCCAGGCTTGTAGCATGCATGTAGAACTTGGCAGACTGTGAAACCTGCATGGAAAACTGAAGCAGAAAGTGGAAGAAGGAAACCTTTTCTGTGTTCTGTCTAAATTTATTCTATCTAAAACCTTTCAATGAAACCTTTCCAATTCAATAAATTAGTGTTTTCCAGCTAAGAGTGTGTTTTGCTAGAAAATTGCCAGATCTCCTACAAGGCTGTATTTGTTTCTAGTGTATTGAAGTTAAGGATCTTAAACTACTTTGTATTGAGCAGTGAATTTAGACTTAGCTCTCTGCTCAGTTATGGCTGGTTAAAGAAATTCTAGGTGAAGCCATCAGAATCATAGTGAGACTTACCTTTCTGTTGCAGAGATGTTAGAAGCAGCTGGCATGAAATTCTAGGAAAAAAAATTCTAATATTCTACAGTGCCATGTGAGAGATTCCTGGAGTGGGATGGTAACTAAATTCTTGGCACTGAGCCTATACTCATCTTCCTTGAATGGATATAGTTGTGATTCATCAGAACAGATGTGCTCCTCAAGATCGGGAAAGGGATCTGTCAAAGCTCAGGAATGATCTCATCTCCCGTTCAATTCTCTTTCATGGAGTTGTGAAAGTGTTTCCATCCCATAAATAGATTTAAAATTCTGTCAGTTCATTACCGATACACAGCCAAACCTGTTCCAGAGTTTATTGGAGAGAATATATATCCTGACTCTTCCCAGAAAGAAAACAAGTGGAACATATGTGAAGCATTGCCACAAAATTCATGCAAAACCACTGCACAGTAGGATGCCAGTGGATTATTTGTAATTGCTACTCACACAATGGTTAAAGGAACCAGAATTTTTGAAATTGTTATTTGAACATATAAAGTGGTGTGGATCCAATTTTAACTTCAGTAGTAGAAAGAATAAAACTGGATGCAATTGTTAGTTCATGATCACAGCAAAGTTACTTTAATAATTTCTATTCAAGAAAGATGTGAAGCAACTTCCAATTTTTAAATGCTAATATAAACCAGACTATGTTGCAAGACCATATATTTGAGATTCAAGAGATTTCAAATGGCTGAGAGCCACCAAGTCCACTTGGCAGCCCTGACAGAAAGTATTGTCACAGTACTGACCCTTGAAAATGTTGGCAGATCGTGTTACTGTACACATGGAAATGCTCGTCTGAATGAAATGTATCTCACCAAGTGATGTGCCTTTTGCTGCATGAACCTCCTGTGTTTTTCAGTAGTCAGCACTGTGCTGCCTCTGGGAATGAGTGAGTGTAAAATGTCATGGATTATGATCATTTGCCTACATAGAACCTCCTTCATCTCTGTCACCTTTCTGTAATAGAAACATGACATCTAAAATTAAAACAGATATTTATATGTATGTTAGTACTCATGTTTATGTGCACATACAGTGTAGCAAGTTAGACTGTAGGTTTCTGCAAGCTCTTCTAGGAAAAGAAATTAATTATTAAATCAGTCATTTCTGTGACATAATGTGATTTGTGAGTAGCCAGTAGGGTAGTGGAAAGTCCTATCTTCGTGAAATCAGGTGGATTCAGTCAACAAGGACTATTCTCTTTGATCAGTTTCATGTCTTTTGGACTACTTTTAAGCTAAAAATTTTGTCTTAACAATTTCATCAGAGCTCTGTCACTGTCTTTGCTATTTCAGTTGCAACTTAGTCTTCTTGCTGACCAACATCCTTTTTGGGAATGGCATTCCTGGAAGCACAGGCTTCCAAATTCCCTGTGTCATTTATCTGCTTTCCCTTTGCATACATGCATCTCTACAACCTGTACCCTTTCCTCTGCTTAGTTAGTGAATGAATCCCCAGAGTGGGGAGACATGACTGTATTTCTGTGTCCTTCTAGTGTTCCAGCTATCTGGTTCCCAAAAAAGGCGTTTAATTAATTCCTGCTCAAAATTTCATTAAATACATATTAATATGTTCTTTTGAATTACATGCATTGAAATGTGATTTGCTCGTACTTTGCAATTAAATTTTAAAGGCATTTTGCCAGAAAGATATGAATAGTAATGTCTGCATAAATAAAATAAAATAATACACTGAGAATTGAATCATACCACTGTGCTAAAAATTTCCCAAATTTTTGATCTATTGCTACCGAAGTTTTATATAGAAAGCATCTATGTAAGTCATCTTCTTTCAAACAGGAGAATTTTTTTTCATCATTTGATTTCTTAAAGACAAGGAAAGTTTTATTTTTGGTTCCTAAGAACATAAGGTTGTATGACTGTGGGTCATGTGTGTGTATATATATGTCTCTGTGTTCTCTCCTTCCCCTCCCTGTAATTTGAACCTGTCAGCTAGTTTCAGACAAATTTGAGAAAGGGTCACAGGTCTCAATGGTGTTAAGTTCCTGCAGGTTTTGTGCAGGAGAATAAAAAGACTCCTTAAGTGGCCCAATTAGCAAAAAGGATGCAGAGCTATTAGATACCAGTGGAGAATCTTTAAAAATTCTGATCTCTGGTTATGGTAAATACCATCCAGTTTATGATTATAATTTATCATTGACCATATTAATTACACAAAAAGATAGGAAATCAGTCTTATTTAATCCTTGTACTCATAGGATTAAGCACTTAATTTTGTACTAAAAACTTCATTGTAGAAGACTGCAGTCAGTCTCATGGAGAATCTGGCTTTTCATCCTGTCACACGATGGGGATGTCCTAACAAGGAAAAAAGAAAAACTTCCAGAAAGTACACCATAAGTGCAAACTGTATGAAGTCTGTACTGTGTGCTAAGGAATGAAAGAAATGTAGGCAAAGAAACATAATCAGTGACTGCTTTAAGGAGAGAAATGAGACTTTTTTGTTTGGGTGACCCAGTAGTCAGGTGATGAAAGAAGCTCCGGGGATACCCCTGGAGTGCATTTTAGGTGGTTAGTGCATTGATAACATTGCGGGCATCAAAGCCCATGTGAGGGCTATCTGGGGGTCAAGTGGCTGATACTCAATGAAGACTGGAGGGGAAATTACTTTCAAGTTGAGACCATGAATGTGCCAGTGAGGAAATGATTTCTGCTTTGGCTGTAATTAAAAGAAGACTGGCTTAGGTCCAGGAGGACCTAACAAAGGTAGAAACAGACCTTTGAGATATGGGAAAGAAGGTTTTTACTGAAAAAGAAAGGTGAGTAGAAAAAATGCAGTCCAGCAGAAAAATATGTATAAAAAAATAATGGTAGTAGATTTAACACAACTTTAATTGTAATGATGGTGAGGACAATTTTAGGGGCCCTATAGAGCATCAAATATATGAATTAAGTAGGAAAATAAGTATTGTGCAGACTCAGAAAAACTATGTAAACTGAGTTGATAAAGAATGATCCAAAGGTCCAAAACTAGCTGATAAGTTGAGAAGGACAGAAAAAAGCAAGACCTTTGGATTTCGACACAAGCCAATCATTAATTTTTTTAGAAGGTCAATGTGAGTAGGATGACCTTAGAAAAATAAACTGATGAGCATTTGAGCAGAACTAGCATAAAATTAGATCGGTTTTTAAAAATCAAATGCATAATAAAATGTGGAAACTAGGAATTAGGTAGCATGAAGAAAATTCCTTTCTGAAAATAGACCCATACTCTTGTATCCTTTTCAATACAAAACTAGCATTTCAGGCAGTTATTTTACAAATAAATCCTAACAAACTAAGATGAGTAAGTTATGAAAAAGTTCTGCAGCCATGAAGCAGGGTAAAGAATGCTTAATACCATATCAACTAAAATAACTAAATTTGCTCTGAGAAGTATGAAAATCTATGGAGGGAGAAGTTACACTGTTCCATTTGTTCTGGGGAGGTATAGTGTTTACTTGTGCCAAATAGGAGAAGTGATGAATGATTAGTTATTGGCTAATTAATATTTTTAACCTTCCTTTGCCAATTTATTATGGAGAGATTTTTGCAGGAAGAAAAAAGCTAACCATTTCAGATTTTAAGATTACTTTCTAAGAAGCCAGAATTTGAAATTTTTTACCATTGACCACCCTTTTGATGACTAAAGAATTAAAATGTTTTTGGGCAAATCACTAATTTGTTAGGTTACAGTCTAAAAATTGGAAATCTTCACATACAAATTGGAATTTTTGGTAAACTTTAATTCCTTTTTTTCTGCTAAAGGTTTCATGAAGAACATGCACATTTGATGACTAAAAATGGCTGAACGATGTACGCTTTTAATGGAAGTATTTCAATCCAGAGTGGAAACTTGAGCGCCGCTGAGGATCCATCTGTGGACGTGAGAGCCGCGTATGTGCAAAGAAGCCTTCAGTCAGCCTGGCAGATTGCCTCAGCAGGCCAGGCTCCGGAGCTCCATCGCTCACGCCGCTCTTTCATGCAGCCCTCAGCCGGGGATGCCCGTCCCGGGGCCGGTGCGGGCCGGGCTCCGCTCCCCGCAGCCAATGGGCGGTGTCGGGGCGGGCCGGGCGCTATAAAGGCGGCGGGCCGGGCGCGGGGCGTAGTAGCGCTGCCGGCGGAGCAGAGATGCTGCGAGTGCGGTGCTTGCGCGGGGGAAGCCGGGGAGCCGAAGCGGCGCATTATATCGGTTGGAGGGTTGGTGCCACGCAGATCCGCCGCCGGCCTCGGGGAGACTGGGGTTGAGGGTGCCCCGCTGGGAGGAGATCATAAGGGGGAGGGGGCTTGAGCGGTGGTGGGGCGGCTACAGCCTTCTTTGGCTCACACGCGCATCCTCCGTGTCTGTGGCACAGTTCAGTGACTCCAGTCGCTGTGCTGCAATGTCGTTACCTTTCTAAACTGAGTGTATTTTTAAAGTTAGATTTAAACATCTAGTAGGTTGAGAATAAATTAGAATGGCTGTAGCAAGCTTTCTGTTAGTCCTCCAAATAACATTCATTGCTCTGGGATTAGAGAGTAAGGTGCTTGTGGACTGAACCATTACTATTTGCATTTTTGGAAGAGAAACATAATTTTCATTGTTTTTATTTTAAGCTTGGAAGAGCCTTTACAGGATGGGTGCAGCGATCTTTACAGAGCACCCAGGCAGCTACAGCCTCCCAGAACACCTGTGCTGCTGATGTCAACAAGGTCACTAGTCCTGTGCCTAAGGACTGTCCTGTTTGCTCATACAATGAATGGGACCCACTGGAAGAGGTCATTGTGGGAAGAGCTGAAAATGCATGTGTCCCACCTTTTTCTGTGGAGGTTAAGGTAAACAATAAAAACCCAACCTTAAAGAAGTTTATGTATTTAATACTGTGGTAATGGATGTACAGAAAGAGTAAGGGAAAATCATGTCTACATGCTTTTGTAACACTTAATGAGGCAAAAATCAGTTCTTAGTGGCCAAAGGCTTGCTTTAATGTCAGAAAAAATACTATTTCAAATGTGACATGCTAGAGGACACCTGGTTTGGAAGTAATGATACATCCATTGAGGTTAGCTCTGAAAATAAACAGATTTAGTCTGTGGGATAAAATTTGTCTTATTAGCAGAACATAGGAGTGTTGAGCATTTCATGTGATCTGCATGTGACTTCTGAACAGCTGGCAAGTCTAAGGTGATCAAATTACCCAAGACCTCACTTATAAAAAAAGAATACATTCCTTTGGGAAGGATGTAAAAAAGCTTCATTACTGGAGGAGCAGGATAGCCATGCTGAAACCCTTGCCTGGGCTCTATAGAAATGTTAAGGATGTCTAAAATGTTGAATTTTTAATTCCTCCTCTCTCTCTACTGTGAGGAAACATACCCAGAAATAGAGAGTAGGGTGGATAGCCTGGGTTGTTAAAGGAGGTCAGACATGCCTTCAGACAAAAGGTGTTGTCTGCTTGGGCTTGCTACCCCCATCCCTTTACTATAGAAGAATTGACAGGACATTAACAATTCTTCAACTCTTTAAAATATTGCAGAAATCAAATATAAAGCTCAGTTTGACTTGTTTTATGTGTATTCTGACTCTAACAATAGAAAGTCTGTGAAAGAAGAACAGGAAACTGGACAGTAAGAATTGTATGTGTTTATTTCACTCTACAAAAAAACCCTGATGCTTATTCGTTGTTACTTACTTGTCCTTTTGTTTTAGGCCAACACATATGAAAAGTATTGGGGATTTTATCAGAAATTTGGAGGCCAGAACTTCCCCAAAGACCATGTCAAAAAAGCTATTGCTGAAATTGAAGAGATGTGCAATATTTTGAAAAGAGAAGGTGTAATTGTCAAGAGGCCTGATCCAATTGACTGGTCCGTGAAGTACAAAACACCTGATTTTGAGTCTACGGGTAAATGTTCTTCCACTGTTGAAGGCCTTGTCTGTTTAGCTCTTGTTTGAGACATTCTGGATGTCCAGTCCACCTTCTTGCTTGGAGCAGGATGATTACCAGTGCTAGATCCAGGCCAAAACTGGAAACAGTTTTCCAGGAGGATACTCACTAGTGTCAGGGAAATTTGAATGTCTCTTTACCAACTGGCCATATACCTCTATGTATAGCACTATGTGACTTTGGTTATTTGCAATGAGAGTACGTTGGCTTATACTCAGCTTTGCATCAAGTGTGATCTCCAGGCTTCTTTCATGTTAAAAGTGTTCTTCAGTTAATTTAGTGGAATTAATAGGGAACTGCCCAATGGGATGACTTCTTGCACCAGTTCTATCTTACATCAAATTCCTCTTCTCTGCTTTTTAAAAGGATGGCATATAAAGAAATTAAGTCCTCCCAGAAAACATGCTTTTCATCCTTGCCTTCTAAGTCATCTGAGTAATTCATAAGTATTTGTCTAGCTAGCTTTCATTAACCAAATGGTGGAGACTTTGTAGCAAAAGTTGCACATATTTTGAATAAAAAAAGGTAATTTTGAAAACTTACTGAAGAATGTAAGAACCTGAGATTATGTGCTGGCTTCCTGATCTGGCTAAGGGAATTCTTTTGTCATGCTTTTGGCCAGGAATAATGTTAGAAAGGAAGGTAAAAAGTGAATAAACTGGAAAACTTGAGAAAGGTTAATGACCTTTTAAGGTTAAGTTCCAAGGTTAAATCTCATTGATTAATGGCCTTTTTCCTTTCAGGTATGTATGCAGCCATGCCAAGAGATATTCTTTTGGTGGTGGGAAATGAAATTATTGAAGCCCCTATGGCTTGGCGTGCTCGCTTCTTTGAGTACAGAGCATACAGACGAATAATCAAAGATTATTTCAACTCTGGTGCTAAGTGGACAACTGCCCCCAAACCCACTATGGCAGATGAACTCTATGATCAGGTATTGTTCTCATTTTGCTTCAAAACTTCAGAATGCACTTTAAACCCTTCACTTGAACTTCCACATTTTATGCATTCCTTTTTTCTTCTAAAAACAGGTAAAGCAGGCCACCTCCAAGGAACAAACCAGCTGTCAATATAAACATATTTTCTTAATTTCAAAATACTCTTTAGTAGTAAATAGTGTGAAAACTTTCCCTTAACATCTCCTTTTTTCTATCACTAGGATTATCCAATCCGCTCTGTTGAAGACAGGCATAAACTGGCTGCTCAGGGAAAATTTGTAACTACTGAATTTGAGCCATGCTTTGATGCTGCTGACTTCATTAGAGCTGGAAGAGATATCTTTGTACAAAGAAGCCAGGTAAGAATGGATGACTTCCAGCAGCTTTGATGTCTATCTTAATGGTTGATACTTGTATTTATGTCTTTGAATTCCTGAGCAGAATTAAAATAGAGTGTCTGGTACACAGGATAAGACTATCTTACAGCTAAGGGTTTAGCTAACGGCATAAATATCTATTGTTTTGTCTTTTAAAATATATTTGAGTAAAACCTGAAACATACTAAGCTTAGATGGAGTTTGTATACTACCACAGTGAAACTTTCTTTGTCCTGTCTTCAGGTTACAAATTACATGGGCATTGAATGGATGAGGCGACATCTTGCACCAGACTACAGAGTGCATGTAATATCCTTTAAGGATCCCAACCCTATGCACATTGATGCCACTTTTAATATCATTGGACCTGGTCTTGTGCTTTCAAACCCAGACCGTCCCTGCCACCAGGTAAGGATGTAGCAGAGGGGAAACTGTGTTGTGTTTTCAAAAGGACTCATCTCGATTAGATCCCTGATCAATAATTGCTTATCTACAAGTTTACTTTGGGTACACTTGAATTATATGAAATTATTGAACTTAAATAGCAGTCAGATCATTGCTCAGGAACTTCTAGAGGTATGACAGGCTTGACATAAGAAAGAAATTCTTTACAGTGAGGGTGGGGAAACACTGGAACAGGTTGCCCAGAGGGGTTGTGGATGCCCCCTCTCTGGAGGTGTTCAAGACCAGGCTGGACCTGGCACTGAGCAGCCTGATCTAGTGGGAGGTGTCCCTGCCTATGGCAGGGGGGTTGGAACTCGATGATCTTTAAGGTCCCTTCCAACCCAAACTATTCTATGATTTGCATCTTAGCTCCAGAATTTTCTCAGCAGCATGGTGACCACTGTTCTTCCTCAGCATTCTACTGCTCTTAAAGTTTATTGATTGCGAGGCAAGGTGGATGTGTTGCATGTTTCTTCTTTCATACAGAGTTTACATCTGATAGAAACGGTCTGTTTTGTAATAGTGAAGTGTCAAAACAAGTACAAAGGATATCCCACTTGTCTGAACACTTGCACTGCTTAAATATATTCATTGTATCCAAGGAGAAATTAAGGGTTTTCTGCTGCTCAGATGAGTAATCCTTTTTTTTATTCTTATTTTGGAAGCCTCTCCTTTCACACACTATTTACTTTATCAATAGCAGGAGGCAGGTAATTCCTCGAGCATTCAGTTCTCAACAACTGAGTGAGAAACACATTTTGAAGAGTAGAAAAGAGGAGAGACATAGCTCAGTGTGTAAAACGTACTACTTCACTCCGAGGAAAAGCTTATATTGCTAAACAGTACAATTGGATCAGAAAGTGTTCCAGAGGATATGAGCTCATATGATAGATGTTACCCGTGCTGTCAGTGCTTGAGGATTTTGTTGAGGTCCTCCATGATTTTAGAAGCTCTACAACCTCATGGGAATAGCCAAGCCAATACTGATGACAGAGCTGTGTGCAGTAAAAATTATGGAAATACGCACAGCAGAGTTCTTAGAAGCAGTATTAGTATCGTAGTCTTTTCCTTGTCTCTTTCCTTCCCATGTTCTTTCATAATCTTCCTTGCAAGAGGAGGCACTTGGTCACATTGTGTTAAAGTCGTGTGCTGTGACTCTTTTAATGGAAAAATGCTGTCTGCTGATACAGACGCAGCTTTCTTTCATAAAAACTGATTTGGCAGTTCTGGATGACTGGGAAATGAGGGCGGAGGCGCGGGTGTTAGAAACCCTGGCTGGCCAGGCTGGTTAGTGACTTTTCAGAATAAGAGCTCCACCTCCTGGTAACACTTGAATAAAAAGCTCTTCCAAATATTCAGACAATGAGGTTGAGAAGTCAGTTCTCCTGAGGCAAAATGTTCTCCTCTGATTTTCAGCTTAACTTAGTTGTGTAATCCTAAAATGTTCCCAAGGTTGCCTCAATTTTTTTCTCTTTGTTAAATAAACTGCACGTTGAGCTTCTTATGAAGCATTTTTATGGCAGTTTTGATGGGTTTGTCTCTAACAAAATGGAAGTGTAATTTAGTTCTATGCCTTTCACAATCACATGGGGAAAAATATTATATTTTGTCTTTTAGAATATGTCAGTGCACCTAGCATATATAAAAACAGAGGGAACAAATGGTAGTGGTATGGAAAGCTTGGAAAGAGTTTTTAAAAATGCTTGTATGAAAACCAAATTTGTAGGTGGTACCTGAATGGGGACAAAAGTAACAGAGGGAAAGCAACACATTGAAAAAATGTGGCATAGGTTGAAGCTTAAAATGTGATAGTTTAAGACCCCTTTCCAGATCTAATTAAATTGCTCTTTCAGATTGAGCTCTTCAAGAAAGCAGGCTGGACTGTGATTCACCCCCCAGTGCCACTCATCCCAGATGGTATATCCACTCTTTCTTTTCTTTGAGTTTCAAGAGTATTCTTAAGAGTATTAATATGTGGTGGCATGGGTACAGTAGAAAGTTCATTCTTCTTTGTTCAGATCACCCATTGTGGATGTCCTCCAAATGGCTCTCCATGAATGTCCTAATGCTGGATGAGAAGCGTGTAATGGTGGATGCCAATGAGACATCCATTCAGAAGATGTTTGAAAATCTGGGTATGTCCTGATTTATTTCAACATAAACTTAAAATGAAATAATTGTGATAAAAGTTATACACATTGGGATGAATGAAGATGTTGCTTAAAGTAGTCAAAGCAGCCAGCACTGGAAAAAGATACACAATTGGATTAGCAAGTAAGAATTTAGTGATTTCTGTCCTGAATACTTCAGTCATGTAAGTACAGGCTTCTTACATCTTGTACCCCCTACAGCTTGTTTCAGGTGAAGACAGAGTAACAAATTTACTGATAGCATGCTTTTGAGTGAGCTTTTTTAGTGTAAAACTCTTCAACTGAGAGGTCAAAGTCTCTCTTGGAGAGGTTGAGTGTGTGTTATGTTGAATGCTGCAGAACTGGCTATGCCTCATAGCCAAAAAGCTTTCATATTTTTCTAGTTTCAAACTCCTTGTACGTTCAACTGTTGATTTAAGATCACTTAGCCAGGTACTTCTGCACAGTTATGGGAAATCAGTCCTGTGAGATGTAACCTCATGACAGGGCAGTATTCCTTTGGCTATGCTGTGGCATAATTGGATGTAAAACTTTAAAGTCTTATTATGCACAGTTTACCGAGAAGGTAAATAACATAGAGTTAAAAATCTGAACTCATGCAGTTAATCCAACTACTTCCATCATGCTGGGAGGGAAAGATGTAGGTAGTACTACTTGTTTTATAGCTAGTTAGTAGTATGGTGTTAGTAGTATTAGTTAGTAATATGGTAGATTGTTTGGTGCTAAAGCAAACTGACTGTTGCTGCAAGGTGAGTATGTGATGTCAAAGGAGCTGACAGGGTGGAAAGATGACTGGTGGACAGATGAGAAGTCAAAAGAAGTGAGGGATCTGTGACTGCAAAATAAAAGATAAGACTTCCTGGATAAAAATGGAAGGACCTGAAAGTATAAAAAATTATGAAAAGGAGACAATGATCCAAAGGTGGAAGATAGTAACTGTAAACTTAGAAGGGTTTGTGCCATGGATGTGAGTGTGCTTATTGAAGCTTACCATACATCAGATATGATTGCAGGTGAGAACCATGAAATCTAATGCTTTCATTTAGTTGTAGAGGCTGGCAACACAACCTGGAGTGAGTCACTTAGCTTTATAATCTTATGTTGTTTTAATTCTCTATATGACCAAGGAGCTAAGGATTTATGAATGTTTGAAAGTACTTAAAAATGAGGCTATTAATGCTAATCATGACACATTTTTCATGCTTGAATTTCAGTGTCTGTGTGAGTTCTAAGCAAACTCCTGTAGTCAGTAAGTTCCTAGGACTAAGATTGGTCTATTGGGAACAAAACTATTGCTGACCTAGATGATGGATTCTACTGTGCTGTTTCTGAGAGTACCAAGAAGCAAAAAAGCAAACTTCATAACAAAAAAGTCTTCTGATCCTAATCCATCTGTCAGGATTTTGTGTAAACCGAGCCACAGCTGAAACAGCAGAGCTTAATAGAAGGGGGAGGAAGCTTAACCTAGGCAGTGAGTATAATAACATTTTTCCCCTTTCAGAGAAGGGGAAGGCTCCTTATGAAAGGCACTTGAAAGAACATATTCAGTGTCTTAGCCATAAATGCTCACACAGATTTACATAAAAGTGCCCTAGTTGTATATTGTAGTAGAATTTCAGATAATTCTTCACATGCTGCAAAAGCTGAATTTCTCTTTTTATTACTGGCACATCAGAACACATCAAACATAAGCTGTGCTCCAGGCACTGAATATTCCTGAGGGTATTTCTGGAGTAAACAAGACAGCTGAGTTCCTAGCTTGTTCTCTGCCTGGAATTTGGGAAAATAAATTCTTAACAAATTAGTAGGAAATACTTTCTGTACTTGCATCTAGCCATATGATCTGCCAAAGCGTTATCTGTTCTGATCAAAGCTTACCACATGAATTTGAGAATTCAGTGTTCAAGTATGCAATGTGTGTTTCTTGCAGGCATTTCTACAATTAAAGTGAATATTCGCCATGCCAACTCGCTGGGAGGTGGTTTCCATTGCTGGACATGTGATATCCGACGCCGTGGAACCCTGCAATCTTATTTTGACTAATTAAGAGCCAGATAGGTGGCAATGGTTCAGCTTCTAAAATAAGCATAGGAAATGAACAAATTAATTTCACTTTTGTTATAAAATAACTGCATGAGCTCTAGTGCTTGGTAAGTGGTGTCCTTACAGTGGTCTGGTAAACAATTTATTCTTACATACTCTTCATTTTCAGCAGTATAGTTGAAATTACTTCTGTCAGCAGTGCAGGTTTTCTGGCTGGCTTTCTGAAAGACACATTTCATCCACGAAGCCTTTTCACATTGGCTTTGAATGTAGAAACTTGACAAGATAGCTAAAAGGTCTTGCTAGGACAGCTTGGCCACTAATACTGGACATCTACCTCTGGTTACTCTTATCAAATAGGCAGCTTGAAATAGTAAACTTGAGTAAACTTTTATTATTCCTTTTAATCAGTCTATTGTTCTAATGTATTTGTTTTTAATGAGGTTAAAATTGATGCAACTGTACAGATCTATTATGGAACCAAGTAATTTTATGTTTTCAATGTTAAGCCATATAGGTATTTACAGAGAACTTCCAGTATGATATATCTTTCAAGACATGTTCACTTGCCTTGTCTTCCTACATTTTTCTTCTGATGCATTTCATGCATCTGAATACTTTTTTATATTGCTTTTTATATTGCTAAAATTGCATTTTATTTAACTTTTAAATATACAACTGACAGCTAATATTCTGCTTGTGCAGGTTTCACTCTGAATTGTTTACATAACTTAAAACAAAAAAAACACAAAACAAAAAAAAAACCCAACCCACCGTGAACCTCCCTCTATCCCTAAGCCCTGCTATCTTACAGCTCCTTCTTCCTCCAGCTATAGCAGGTACAAAAAGATGTATCAAACATGCCAGATGCTGAGAAGGAATTTGAGTGTTGATTATTGAATATGTCTGTTTTATGCTAATAAAGTTTTTTTGCATTCTCAATTTGTTGCCCTTCTGAAAATGAGTAAGCATGAAATATTTGGATGGGACCATGTAGGTAGAATACAGATGGCAATGCAAAGTGCACTTAGATTTCTCTCTTCTGTAAAATCTCAGACATTTGTATAACACAGAAAAACCATGTACTGTATGCTGCATGCAGTCTAGCTCTGCTTCTGTTTTGACTGGTGGGGTAAAAGAACACTAATAGATGTTTATTAGCAGACAATGCACTAAACCTTTACAGAAAAGATGTCTGGCATAACATGATTACATATAAAACATTTTACCTCCAGCTCTCTAGGACTGACCAGGTTATATGTCAACTAACTAGAATTCTTTATGATATGCCAGACTGAAAGAGGTAATGAGACAGTTACCAGCCCATGACGACTTGACCTTCTTTTCCTTTGAAAACAATGACTCTTTAGACAATGGAAATTAATCTGAGTTATTTAGTAACCAAGCTTTGCTTTCCCGTACTGACTGATTTGGGAATAGGCTTGGCTATTAAGTCATCTTTCCTGCAAAAAATGAAGGCAAAAGCTTTCTGTATGTTTTCAGTAGTAGTGTCAGAAATACAGATTAAAGACACACACTAGAGGAAATTCTAAGGAAGATTTTTTGAGCCCTTCTCAGACCTGATCTTTCACTGACCTTGATCAGTATCCCATCTGTTTCCACGTAAGTTAAAAGGGAACCACGTTGATAGTGCAGAAGGCTATTTAGGAACCTTGTGGGATCCTACATTAAGTCCAGTGGCACAAGACCAGGGCAGATAAAGTTTGTATCTCCCCTAGAGCTGCCTCACTGGTGCAGGGAGTATGAGAATCCATTCACAAGTATGTTTACAAATATCCCTTGGATGATATGTGTGTTTCTATTTCCAAAGGTAAAATTACTCACAATTTCCTCTGTCCTTTCACTGTTATTTGAAGATATGATTCTGCCACTACAGGAGAGGATTTATAAAGTGGACAATGAGAAAATGAAAAAAGTTTAAAGGTAAATTTTAAAGTTCTTGCAGGTTTGCATTGTAGTGGAAGAACTTCAAAAGCTCTGATGAGAAGCAACATTTTCCCCAGTCATCCGTTTAAGAGGGAGGGATACTGTGGCAGCAAAACCTTTAGAGGAGTGATGAAGGGAACATGATATGTAATATTGTTATGGTGGATGCCACCCCCTAATACTGATACATGTAATCTTCTGGGCTATTTTTATTCTTGCAGAGAGGGAGGTCAGGCTGTGTCACAGTTGGTTTTGGTTAGACAAGATCCTGGAAATAGGAATCTACAGAGAGAAACAGAAGGGCGTGGTTTCTGCTTCGATACCTAATTACAATCATTTTTTGAGGCCAAATTACATGTGGATAAGAGGCTACTATTGACTGGAAGAAGCAGGCATGACCACCTTTGTTCCAGGCAGCAATTTATATGTAAATAAAGCAAGCTAAAAGTGGGCTGGACTTGATAATTCGTTTTTTCCTGGCTGAAAAAGCCTTAAAAACTTGCTGTTGCATGGCAGAAGGTCAACTTCAGCTTTCAAAACAACACCATCAAAAGCAGGAGAAGCACAGAGCTGGGTGGGGGTGACCTAAATCAGTGGCTCAGTTGGAGCTATGTGGAAAGGTGACAAATCAATTGCTTTATCTGGAGAGTTTTTTAGGGTGGGCTCAGCTCAGCTGCAGGGAATCAGCTCATTACCCCAGAAAGCTAAAATTTAATTCCAGTTTGTTTCTCCAACTGGGCTGTACTAAACTCACTGTTTAAAAGGAGGTATGTGCATTTGCACAGATCCCTGTAATTAAGATTCTTCATGTAAGATTTTTTTAGATAACATACATTTCCTAAAGTACCAGCACCAAACCAGAGAGCACGTGGAAAGAAGGTAAAGTCTTTGAGGTGGGGACAGTGTCTTGTTATATTTGTGTGGTTGATGGTTGGGAACACTAGTGCTGGTTTGGTACAGAGTTGGGAAAGGAGGGTTTTTTTGTTTGCTCTATGTATGGAGAGAAGGGAAAGAATTCTTTGCGCCAGTCAGTTGCTTCTAGCTGTTTCTGCACCTGCAGAAAATGGTTGCTTCTTGTTTTAGTCTCTCCTTCCTGCTTCTACTGCCTCAAAATACTCTCTTTTGGCTCTGTTTTCTGGTATCCATAAGATTAATAACCCTGACTGCAAAGCTTGGTGGAAGTTCTTCAACTGTAGCATTAATGCTTAAGAAGGGCAGGCTAATGTCTTCATGCCTCCATATAAAATTAGTTTTGGTTTTCAGATCAAAAATTAAGCCCTCTGCAGAAAAGAATTTTTTTCTCTGGTTTTATGCAGCGCTGGTGGAGATTAGATTGTGGGATCCACAGATGCTTCTACTTGTTAAAGATGTTGCTAGAGTTGAATTCCCTGTTCCAGCCTCATAGACCTGACTAATGGAGAGAGCCCAGTGTGTTCAGCTGTGCTGGATCTGCCAGGACACCCCTCAGCTCTGCCATTTGTCACTTCCCAGGAGGGTTTGCTTCTGCTAGAGGATTCTTAGAGCTTAATTAAGCAGGCAGGAAATAGTCTGATGATAATGAATGATGTTCCAATGTGGTGGTTCATTCATTAACTTATAGCAAATTATCACAATTTATGAGTTAATGAAGTTGTGTATGAATGAGAAACAGAACCTTCCAGTTCCTTACTACTCTCTTGTTTTCACAAGCTTGGCAGCCCCACAAAAAAACAGACAAGCAAATCCAATGCACATTCTGTAACAGTTTACACCATCACGTACATGAGTCTATGGGACCAGACTAGATGCATCCAAGAGCCCTGAGGGAATTGGCTGATGTAGTTGCCAAGCCACTTCCCCTTCAATAGTATGGTATCTTACCCTTTTAAAAATACTCAGTCTTGCCTCCATCTTTTCATTTTCTGTTCTGCCACCCCTGTGGCAGAGGAATTTTCTGCTATGAAATTTTCTGGACTTAGGCACTTATTTTGTCGTGACTGTCAGCAGTTATTTTTGGGGTTGCATCTCTCCATTATTTGCAGATACCAGGAATAGACTCATTTCTTTTCATGGAACAGTCAAAAAATAGTCTCTGCTTTTGTGCTGCTCTTTTACTCCATCATTTAGGAGATGCTGCGTGGTGCTGTAGTTCTCTTTAACACAGCACAAGGACCTTAATCATTGCCACTTTTTATTCAAATGTTTGCTGGTACTGATGGATCTCTCTCCTTAGTCATCTATGTCTCATTTCGTCCACAAGATGGTGTTAATATTCTACCCTTGGTGTGAGCTGCGTCAATAAAACCTTCGTTGAGGCAGGTACCCTTGAGAGAGCTCAACAGTAGATAACCTTTAGTCCTCAAAGGCCAGGCGAGTGGTTATGGGGTAAACCTTATCCTCATGAAGTAAGGGAGGTGTAGGAATGGGTTGAAACCTCCATCCAAAATCACAGCCCTGCAATGAGCTTGAAAACTGACTGGGTGGTTTGCAGAGATTAACAGAGGCTAATGCTCACTCATGGCTCCATGATGGCTTCCAACCACAAGCCTGTCCCAATGGCTTGTGGCATGTGGTGAGCACAGTGCTCTTGGTAGACAGGGCTCTCTTGTATACCAAGTTTTGGCCAGCATGGAGACCTCAGGGCCTGCCCTTTGTAGGTCTAGTGAAGCTCCACTCAGACACCAAATACTGAATTTTAGCTGGAAAGTGCTGGAAAATCCCCATGACATCAGCGCTAGAGGGTGCTGCTGCGATGCCAGTCGCTTTCCTCTGATCTAGGCTCGGGGAAGTTTTAGAGCTGGTTTTATTTATTCATCTTGTTTCCGTTGATGTTTTGGTGAAAGTCAGTGAAAAGGCCTCAAAATATTTTTCACCTGTGGGTATCATTTCTTTGATCACATACAAAGCACTATTTCTCAGTATCATAAAGTAGGTATCTTTGTATGGTAAAACCACTGCTCTAGAGTGCAAGGGCACGGTGGGATGTTTCCTTCAGGGCTGGCTGAATTGTTTAGGCTTGCATGGAGTGGCAGCAATTATGCTACCATAGAATCATAGAATGGTTTGGGTTGGAAGAGACCTTAAGATCATCTAGTTCCAACCCCAACTAGGGGCAAATGAGGGATGATCTGTGCTGTTTGAAGCCTCCCTCTCAAAGGCTGAGCACCCCAAAAAATGTATGGACATAGCATCAATTTTAAAGCTAAAAAAAAAGAGCTGTGCATTTATAGGGTCATTCCTTGTTCTTTCAGCTCATTTCTGTGGTTCAGGAAATTAAGACCTAAAGTTGGTATTTTATTGAGTAGTGAGGTGATGTGGTTTGTCTCAGCAATTGATGTTCCCTCAGATTTCTGTTCAGAATATTTCCTTCTGTTAATGAAAATACTCTGTTTGCTCTTAGAAATTTAAAATGTATTTGGAAGAATGAGCAGTGAACATAGGGTGGAAGCTATTCACACTGACCTTAAGAAATTCCAAGTCATTAGGACAAAATAGGATTGAAGTTTCCACAGATGCAGCAATTGCCTGTGAATCACACGTTATTTGTCCTGCAAATTGAAATCTCATCTTGGTAGTACATAAGTGATGTGCTTTTGAACAGCAAATTTCAATTCCAATGCAATCTGTCTTTTCTCTGCATTACTTCTGAGTCAGCAGGGCATTGAAATAAGTGGTAGGTGACCTGCTTGATGTTTAAAGGGATGTTGGGTAGAGTTTGGCCCTATCTGGCTCTAATACTGAACTGTGTTCAAGGGAGCTACATCTCAGTGATCTGGGCTCTGTGACCTGGCTCATGTAAAAATGAACTATTTTTTGGCAGTTGACAAGTGAGCTATTAATCTGATCTATGTTGAGTGTGTGACATCCCTGTAGAACAGGAAGTAATAACACTTTAAAAAAAATCATTAAAAGTACCATTACTTAACACTTTGTGATGTCAGTATTTATCTAATAATTAATACATAGAAGTATCTGGTTTACCACAGGCTTTCCCCTCATGGGGAAAAATTTGTCATTGCATATTTCATGATCATGGCAACAGTGACTTTTTCTGGATGTGTGGGCTTGCTGTTTCCAAGAGTCATCAGTGTTGAAGTCTGAGGAATTGTATACATCCACCCTTCCTTTCTGGATGAGAAAGTCTGAACCAAAATTCCTCGGTTTTGTGGTGAGCTGGACTTCTCTTGGGATGGCTGACATCAGGAGCTGGCCCTAGTGTTGCAAGGTGTTTGTAGTGCTGTGGGGAGCTCCTGAAAAGAGGGGTGAAATGAAGGTGGCTGCCCTTATTTGAAAAAAGGCAAGGAGAAAACTCATCCTTCTGCAAAGCAGAGATCTCCTGCAGAATCTTATTCAGTGTTCCTGGTATGGCTTTATTTTTAAGGTCTCTCCATCTCCTCCCCAACCCTACTTATGAAGCCCCACTCCTTGTGAGAGCTCAGGGGTGGTCAGAAGATCGGTCAACATAGTCACAAAAGGAGGAAAAAAATAATTGTAAAGATTAAGTTTCTTGATTTTGGTGAAAGAGGCATTCAGATGATACATGTAGATAAATAATTTGTCTTCTATGTGTGTGGCTTGTACTTTAACCACGTTGCCATTGTTTTTTCTACGTATACAATAATGTGCAGTAAATGGGACACTGGTCAAGAAGAGACAGGGAAGAGGATTGCAGTGGTTGTCCTTATCAATTGTTAGGCAATGATTTCACAACTGGAGCTCATTTTCTTCATTGTGAAGCTAAGAGATGGGCTGTACTGCACTGCTGCTGTCTGCAAACACCAGCATGTTCCTGTCCTGCCCCCACTTTTGCTAAAAGATAAGCACAGTATGATGCAAAAAGAGGATTTAAAAAAAAATTAACTTTTTTTTTAATTCCCTGAACAAGAGATTTATAATGGCCAAACACTGGAGGTATGCCCAGCAAATACCTTTGCAGTGGTTTTCAAGATGCAGTCATTTCTGCAATAGGTTGCCCCTCAAGTTCAGTTTATCATAGAATGGTTTGGGTTGGAAGGGTTAAAGATCATCTAGTTCCAACCCCCCTGCCATGGGCAGAGGCACTTCCCACTAGGCCAGGTTGCTCAATGCCTCGTCTAGTCTGGCCTTAAACACTTCCAGGGAGGGAGCATCCACAATCTCTCTGGGCAGCCTGTTCCAGTGTCTCATCATCCTCACAGTAAAGAACTTCTTTCTTATATCCAGCCTAAATCTCCCCTCTTCCAATTTACATCCATTACTCCTAGTCCTGCCATCCTGTACCCTAAGTTCAGGTCACAAACCTTTTCTAACTGGAACAAACAGGTTTATTTCACTAATCCAAGAGTCCGTGTTTTCTAACAGCAGCCCTGATTCCTGTCTTAAACCTCATCTCAGGAAGGAAAAAACTTTAAACCTTTGTTTTGTGTTGACTAATAGCATTGAAGTTACAGCAGGATGTCAATTAACCTGTTGTGTCATGTTTGCTTGTGGCAGCAGCTTGTCATGGACAGGCCAGGGCAGTCTCTGTCATCCCTTGACAGGGCTCAGGTCAAAGGTCTGTGGGATCTGAGGTCTCGGTTGCACCCACTAGTGTTTGGCTGAACACCCAGGTGAGTGAGGTATGAAGAGCATCAGGGTGTCACTAATGGCTAACGCAGAGAGTTGCGTTGTCACTTCCCCTTAACAGCTCCTTTGGTTCTCCTGCAGAGGTGAGTGTTGCTCCTGCCTGCTTTCTGCAGGAGAGAGAGAAACTGCTTGGTGCTGTGGGCTCTCCTGAAATAAAAAAAGAAACTGATACCCAGCTGCAATTACAGCTCTCACTTCCTGATCTCCGCTCCTGGGCCACACTTCAAAGCCATCTTTAGACCCATCTGCACTTTCCCTTTTCTTTTTCCTCTTCTTTCCTTTTCTGGTGGACTTTGACATCAGGGCTACAGATGTATAAACGGGATGAAAAGTTTAGTTTGTGGCTGGATGCCAGGGCTGAATCCTCCCTCCACAAGTCACCTTCTGATGCTGGGAAGAGCCGTCACCCTTGTTTTACTGTGAGAAATGGCTTAGCTGCAGAGAGAAATGTGTCTGGCCTGTCATTGCTCAAGGAGTTAGTGACTAACCCATGATGAGAGTCCTAATTTCCTAAATTAGTCTGAAGTAAACTAAGCTGTGGGCTATCCTTCCTGTGATCTGACACAACTTGGAACAGATGTCTGGTTAGCACTAAAGGCTGAAGCTGAAAACCTTGTGAGTTTGCTTCTCCACAGCAACCATAGGAAAGTTTATCTTCTGTCATGCTGCATGTGGAGAAAGTGCTTCCTTTGATTGCCCTGTTTTAAATTAGGAAATGGAGAATTTAAAACCAAAAAAACCTGTGAATATTACTGCCACAGAGTGTCATCAAAGCAGAATGTGAACACCTACGTGGATAATGAGATACAGCACTTCTGCTCGCTATTTAATGCAAGTGAACTTCAGACCACTAGCTTTGGCTGCTCTGGGACATGGCTGATGTGTCACTAAATGGGTGACCTGTAAAGAGAAACCATAGAAAAAGCAGTTTGGTGTTTCTGTCAGGCCCCTGGCCTGCCTTCTTTAAACCCAGCAGGCAATTACTAATCAGAGTTTTGCCCAAGAGTGAGGAATGGTGAAAAACAGAGCCCTTGAAACTGCTGTAATAAACAGACCTTGATAATAACTGGGGCAAAGACTGGTGTAACTCCCCCCACTCTCCTGAGACCCCACTGATGTCACTGTGCTGGGGGGGACTGGCCAAAGGTACAGCACAGGCTCAGCACTGAGACAGGGTCAGCTTTTGAGTTTTTTGGGTTCTGTGCTCTGGAAGTTCTTTCTTTGGCTCCCAGGCACATGAAAGCATAGAAAGTGAGATTTAAGCCTGGTGAATATTTGTAGCAGCTGCCTGTGTGTAGCAGAGCCTTCCAGTTGGGAAGGGAGGACCTCAGTTGGTTTGGATAGTGAGTTTGTGTGAGCCTCAAATCACTTGAAAATAGGCAAAACTTACTCAACTACACAGCCACAGTGGAATGAGCATGTACCCAAGACCCTGAGGACTGTGGGCTTGTGTGGGCAGTGGGAGAAGGCTGGGGTGGGTGTTAGGCTTGTGCCCACACCCTGTGGGGATGAATCCATTTTGGTTTTCCTTGGACTTGTGTGGGCAAGTGGAAGGAGTCTACGTGACAATAGACAGATGTGAGTTTGATCAAGACTTTACATATGTTTGGTGCACAGCCAGCTGTTCTTAGGAACATCAAGTGAGGAAAGTGAGGCATGGAGCTTTTGATTTACCTCTCAAAATCACAGAACCAATGGAAAAGACAGATCAGACTGATGGGTTTGCAAATTTACACTCTTAGCTTTTGATTTGCTGTCTCTCTGTAGATCCCTATGCTTCTTCCCTACTTTGTCTGTCACATTTGACTTTGCTTTGGACTAGATGGCCCTTGAAGGCCCCTTCCAGCCCTATGATTCTATGTAATCCCAATGTGTACACCTGGCTCCCAATTAAACATGCCCTACTCACAGAGTCTAGGGACCTGCAATTATTCATGTCATAGCCTAGAAAGTCACTTGTAGTTACTGGTGATTGTAAAATGTAATCTCAAACTCCTTCAAGGCCAGTTTAATTAAAATGGAGAGGAATAGCTTTTGAAATCCTAATTTATTAATGAAAAGATGAGTATATAGAGGAGCATGTTGTCTTCAGCTTTGTGCTTCAGTGTGAGAAACAGGACTAAAAGTCAGATCCCCATCCTGCTAACTTTCAAGGATGCTGACAACAGGAGCACTTGATTAAAATATTTTATATTTTGACATGATTAGCTTAAATCTTTCTGCCCAGTTGCCAGCAAAACAAAACAAACCAAAAATTGTCTCCTGCCATATATGTATTTGTAGAGTATTGTTCAGCCAGAAGGGTCAGTTAATAGAGGGACAAAAAAGTGGCCTTACTTTTCCAGAGTGACCCTGGGCTCCCCTGTTTTGGGGATTCTTATAGAGAGGCTTCCCCTGAGGGGGCCAAGCAGCTGCATTGAAAATGAAGCCATGTGTGTGTCTTCAAACAGATGCCAGAGATCAGAGTCAGTTTGGAAACCTGAGGGCAGCAGCTATTTGCAGTGGCACTGCCTGACAGACAGTGTCAACACAACACAGAGGATCGATCTTTTGTTATCTGCTTTGATTTCTCTGTCTCCCTCCAGCCCCTCTCCCTCTTTGGAGCGAGATGTCACCCTGCTGGGGACATGGTTGCTCCTCACCCTGAGAAAAAGAATCCACNAAAATGTCACTTTGAGCCTGCCCTGCTGGGGACATGGTTGCTTCTCACCCTGAGAAAAAGAATCCACTTGCTTAGAAAGCTCCCTCAGGCAGCCTTATGGTATAGCCTGATTTTTATGGATTCTGGCAGTGAACTGAGGGCTATTTTTGTAAATTCATCCCTGTTATATATGTAGACTGTAGAGAGTGGAACTCTCTTAAGTGGAGCATATGGCAGATGGATGTGTTGCCAGCACCTGGATGGGAGCTGATGGTCTCTGCTGCAGAGGTTACCACAGGTCTGGTCATCCTAAGGGAGATGTGTTTAGGAGTTTAACCCTAATGGGATTTGCATACAGAGCTGCGTGGTTTTATATGTGGCCCACAAATGTATACAGAGAGCTTTGCATCTATCAAAATGAATGCAGTCTCTGGATTTTTATTTTTTTTTTCATCTAATAAAAATATTTACCTACCCAAGCAATAAGTCGAATGTAAGTTGGCTTTATTGCTGCTGTGACGTGGAATGGTTGGTTGCTGGGTGACCTTGCTGCTGATTTTATGGTCTAGGCCAGCTCTGGCAGCAGAGAGGTGTGGCCACATATTGCACTCCATTGTCAGGTCAGGCTTCGGAGATGATCGGAGGTTCAGTGTCACTTCTGTAGCTCCTGGGAAGCCGTAAACTTTTGCCATTTATTTTGTGAAAGCCTGGATCCACAAGGAAGGTCTGTGGGAGATAGATGCCTGACAAGAGGAGCTATCATGGCTTGAAATAAAGGCCAAGCACTGTGAAATCCAGCAAGGAGCTGGGATCTTCAGCCTTGGATCAGACCATAAAAGTGGCGCGTGGCTTGCCGCAGGGCTTGTGCAAACGGGGATATTGGAGCCTGCAGGGCTGTCACAGCCGGGGATACTGGAGCCTGCACGGTTTGCTTTGCTTTTGTCCAGAGGGCTATTTCATGTTTTTTCAGTGGAAACCAAAGTTTTGCAACTAATCAGACATGGAAGAAAATGAAGGAGCAGATATTTTGGAAACCAGCCCTGTCTCTAATGGTCCTTGGTGCAAGGTGAGGATTTTGTTTTTTCTTCCCCCAGTTACAGAAAGTATTATCTCTTTCTGCTGTTGACAAGTGACTTCAGTAAACCATTGCCCTTGGACCAGACTGAACACAACCTCTGCGTCAGCCTTTGTAAACAACTCCAGAAATTCCTTAGAACAAGGCTGTGCCGAGCATTGGAAATAGAAATGAAATGGCAATGTGTGTGGTTAAGTGACTGTCATCCACCTCGCTGGGTTTCAAATATCTGAGTAACTACAGGTTTCTGTGCTGTGGAAACTACCAAAATAGTTTTCTTAGGTGCTTGGAAAATCCAGAAACTTCTCGCAGTTTTAGCAAAGCCGCTGCTTTAAGATTCACAGGTCAAATGTGTTTCGTAAAACAGCAGCAAGCACAGGGTAAGATAAGCATTAACTTGGGCAAACACATTGACAATTTAACTGCGTGGAACTCGATGTCCAGCAGCAAACTACTCATATTCTCCCAGAGCTCGCTCAAGAGCCTTTAACCTTCCAAAGGGGTCAGCTGTGCTTCTTGTCAAACCCAGCACAGTGACGTGCAGAGATTGTTTTCTGTTTGCTTGTGTCTGTAATTTGATCTGGTGTAACAACATTGTCCTCAGCTCACATATCACCACGGGGGTAACTTTGACATCCTGCCTGAAAAAAAACCCTGGTTGTTTCCTGTGCTTGAAATTTGAAAGATTTCCAATTTGGACAGGTTAGCATGTTTATATTAATCTCATCCTGTTACATGACATCAAACCATTAGCATTTGGAAAGTTCTAGCTCCATTTTGGTTTCCCCCAAAATCCTGGGCCCTCTGGTCTTCATGAATTTTGGAGTGGACTGGTGGAAGCCTGAGCTGATGTTGGGGTTTCAGTCCAGGCATCTGTGCTTTGGAAAAAGAGAGTCAGAGAGATCATGTCAGGAATGGGCCAGTTTAGATTTTAGCTCAGAATTGTCTTTTCTTCATAGGAATTACTGGAAATTGAGATGGAGAATTTAGGTAACTGACAGTAATCAAGATATCTGAGGGAATAAATAATAGTGAATGCACACAGCAATGTGTGTATCTATTGAAAATATGTTTGGTAATGCAGAAGAAAACCACCTTGTCCTGTTGGAACATCTGCTTGGTATTGATCAGTGGGGGCATCTCCCATGGCACTGCCCAGGGACATGTTCTACTTGGTGTGTAGGGTCCCTCACCTGAGTGTCTTCAACAGAAATACCCATTGCTGCTGCAGCTGCCATTTGCTGTTTATATGTTCTTCTTTACTAAGTTGGCTATCCAGTGAAATGGCAGAAGCAAGCAAAAAAATAAAATAAAAGGGACAAAACAATGAGAGTAGTTTGTAAACACTGAGGCTGAAAATTCCTCACCCCAAATATTTGGCAAGTAGGCAACAATAACAAAATATGTTCGCAGAGCTCTAGAGCAGCTTGCAATCAAAAGGTCTGTGTTTTCATAGTGTATAATTTTCATCTTGGATCCTGATTTGTGTGGAGGCACAGAGATAGGAGCTGATGTCTGGCAGCTGTACCCCTTGTTCTGTCTACTTTTTCTACATCTGCAAGTGTGCCTTGTTTCAGGAATATTGACACTTCTTCATATTTGTGTTCATATGAGTCTGGGCAGGATGCAGGATTGTGTCAGGAGAGAATCTATTGAAGAACAACAAGCACTTTCATAGTTTAAACAGGTGGATTTTTACATACTGCTCTTTCATGGCTCATAGAATGTGACTTTGCTTTTGTAAATCTGGAATTTTCTAGTTTTTCCTTTAAGAAAGTGATTTATACATTTTTCTCCCCCTGGGAAGAACATAATGGGCTTTTTTTCAACCACACTTTAGTTACATTGGTTGTAGTCTTCAAAATTTTATTTCAATGTGGTAGCCCATTTTTCTCAATAAGTATTGAGAAATAATATTGAATTTAGCTCATTAAATCAGCCCTTCATCAACTGCCTTTGCAAGTTTTCAAGTACCAGTTTGTGTGTGCAAATGATTTTGTCTGCATCTTGCTGTGGGTACAAATGTTACTCATTTGAGCCTCTTCGTTGGGATCCCAAAATGTGACAGCTGAGGATCCATCAAGAAAGTGTTAGGGTTCCCTATAGTATTGTTTAGTCTAAGAGTGCTTGCTCTTGTTTCAAGATGGAAGTGAAAGTGTCTTGGTGCTCTTTTATTTATGTTTATTACAAAACCATAAAATATTCTCATTTTCTGTTATTAGACTGGGGAGTGCCTGTGCAGGGACTGAGCACGGTGACGTTCATACGGGCTGGCTCACACCAGTGCCAGCAAGGCCTTGCTTTCATAGAATTTAAAATGCACTTATAGGTTTTTGAATAAAAAGATGCTGGTTAGTTATTAACGTGAAGAAAGATCTGATTTTGGAGAACAGAAGATTACAAAACAAACTGGATTTTCACCAGCTCCTGAAGGGCAAACAGTACACTGCATCCGGGGGGGAGAGGGAATTTGCTCCGTGAGTTTCCCTGCGGTGTGTTTGTGTCGAAGCTTTTTCACTCTCATAGTACTGGATGTAAATGTTAATTAGCACTCCGGGGGAAGTGTGTTAACAAATGTACCTTTGACACGGGACTACAGTCGTGCCTTGCTCTGTAGCTGCAGGCTGGAAAGATTGGCTGGCAGAGTCACTGGTGCTGCTTTTGAGGAAACTCTTCCAAAGAGTGTTCAGCGACACAGGCTGAGACCTTCTGCTCTGCTGCCCCACACACCAGGTGCCAGGAACAGCCTGAGCACTTGCCAGAAATAAGAGCAAACCCCTAGAAAAGGGGTACTTCTAAGCCACGAGCAGAGGGCAAGTAAGTCTATCCAGGCTATGGATCTCATGTGAGGAGTTAAAAAAACGTGTCCTGAGTTAGGGTAAACTTTGTGGCAGAAATTATTTTTCCTCTTCCCCCCCAACTGCTGATCTTGATTAGCAATAAATATGGGTGGTAAAGTCATTACTGTAAGCTGTTAGAGTAGAAAGGTAACAGTAATGCATTCATAAACACATTTACCTCATCGCTGCACTGCTTTCCCTTTCCATAAACAGCAGGTCAAAGAGAGATGGAAATCATTTAGAGGGGAGGATTTTTTGCAGTGTTCAAACCTGCCTAAACTCAGGGTCATATATAGATACTACAGTGGTATGTGGCCAGATGAATTCCTGAACCCGACAGATTCTATACCATGACTTCTGTGAAAGCATATGCAGCAATTTTTCAAGATTTGGCTTGTTGCTGTGCAGTACTGAACTTGGATTTCTCCCTAGTGAGGAATAGTTCATATTTAAGATGCTTACAGTGAGAAGAGTCCAAGGTTACTAACAGACCTCTGTAAATGAGGTTGGTAATTTCAGCTCAGCCCTCAGGATCCTGGTCTGGAGTTTGCCATGAGGATGCAAACACTGACAGAGGAGAGTGCATGTGGCTGCAGGAGCAAAGGGCAGCACTGCTGCTGGGAGTCCTCCCCTGTTCTGGGGCAGGATGGCATGTGAATGATGCTGGTGTAAGGACATGGCTCTTAATCAGCCTGTCTGAGCCTAGCACCACTCTTGTGTGACCCTCAGTGGGCATCTGTTTTGTACTTGTTTTTCTTCATGACAAACAGTATTTTCTGGCTTTTTTTTTTTTTTTGGTCCTGTGCGGAGTTTCAAGCCTGTGAACTGACTGCTGCTGGTGTGATGCCATCAGCCTCCATTTCAGAACTAACTCTGAAGTTTTCAGACTTCAGCAGGGAGGAGAAGGGTGGGCAGAATGTGGACTACTCTATGTTTGAGTGGTGGGTGGCCCACAGGGCATGATGCATGCTCCCCTGGGCAAGCCATGGAGAGGGACTGCTGCTTTCTGCGAGCCCCATCATGGGTCATGGGTACAAGCCAAGCTGTCCTTGTCTGTGGTCCGGGATGTCCTTGGGATGGTTTTCTGGCAGAGGGAGTTTGTGTGAGCACACTCTTATTTTGAAGTGCAGGTGAAAGAAGCACAAATCTTCTCGGCAGTGGGAGATCTCCTTGCTTTGAATTGCTGCTAGATAAATGTGGCCTTGACTCGGTAAAACATGTCCAGAGCAACTGGATGGAAGCCCTCTGGCACAGTTCTGCATGAGGATGCTGCTGCTCACGGGGAGAGTCTTTTCTACATTTCATCCTCCCCTCTGAGCAAACAGCTGCCCCCAGCTGTTATGGTGCAGAGTTCCCCAAATCTGCCACGCAGGGATGAGGAACCTGTGAAGGTACCTGTGACATGTGGTTCTCTGAGCTGCACCCTTGGCTCCAGCAGCCTCTCCATGTGCATGGCTGGATTTTGTCCCTGTCCTGTCAGCCTGTGAGGTGGTGACAGGTCAGACCTGAGCTACACTGGCTGGTGCTGTGGGTATGTGAAATCACTGTTGAGTGATGGGCTGGATTGGAGCCTGGCTCCATTCCTGCTGAAAGCTTCCATGGGGGAGATGCTGGGCACTGTGTTTGCCAGCACCAGTACTTGGCATGCTGCTCCTGGCACAAGTTTTTCCTAAGGCACCAGGATCACAGATCCCTGCTCAGGCCCATTTCTACCTCAAGCAAAGTGTTTTAATTCTGAGATGTGTGGCAGGGCTGTGGTGGGGAGCAGCAAAGCCACAGCAGGGAGAAACCTCCTTCCCTTGGGGCTATGGTATGAAGGGACTCTGTCTCTCCTCAATCAGCTTCTGATACTGGGAGAAGATGGCAGGAGGCACCTCCAAAGTCAGGCTGGAAGGGGTGAGATAAGTGTCAAAACTGAGCAGATTGCCTCCATGTCCCATGGCAGAGACAACAGATAGAAGGAATTTTTATTAAACCCATTTTTCTTTTAATAGCTTGCATTTAGTCTTCTCAGCTGTTGCACTTCTGCTGATTTCTATATACATAAATTCTTGTCTGACAAATTTTAGCAAAAATAGCTAAACCAGTCAGCAATTGTCCAAGATCATTGTAAAAAAAAAAAAAAAAAAGAGGTTTTAAAGGCAGCAGTTCCATCCACAGGGTTACTGTTTGTATGGCTTTGGTTTTGGCTCTCTCCATGAGTAATCTGACTCCTCAGCACCCAGCCCGGGGTTAAAATTCAGCTCAAGACAAGCGCAAAACTCTTGCAGGTTTTGATAAGTTGTTTACTGTCTAATTCAACAATAATCTGGTTCTCACATTCACATAAACTGATCACCCAGTGGGAACTGGACCTCTGCCTGGTTGAACAATGAATGTTGCTTTAGTTGCTTAAAAGGAAAACATACAAGAAAGGCAAAATTCTTGTTGACTCAAACAACTGAAAGAAACATCACAACATTCCCTAAATCAACAGATGACCATTTGCAAAACAAAATCTGAACAGCAGCCAGAAGCTTATGAGGCAGGACGTGAGACTATGGCCAAACTGAGACCTTGAATCTTCCCTGCCCAAGCTGTGGGCAGGAGCTGGGAGCTCTGACTGGTGACGTTGGCTCGCGTCTCTGAAGAGCTGCTTGTGCATGAACCTACCTGCTTTGCAGTCAGGAAATTTAATTATTGCTTCCCCAGTAGCCCTTGCAGAGAACCCTCTGCATGAAATATGCATTCAGACCTGATGTGTCCCCTCATTTTTTTCTGTTTCCGCATATGGAGTTAAGGTTAATGTTCCATACAGTGTGGACAAATAGTAGTTGCCATGGGTACCATAGCCTTGAATTTCCCGTCTCCGGAGTGATTAAATTCCCCGCCTTAATTTTACTTTATTGGTTTATTTCTGTAACTCCTTATTTCCTTGGTTTGCTCTCCCTTGAGAGCACAAACCAGGACATTCCACAGGCATGCTGTGTCTTCTCAGGCTTGTGCACTTTGAACACCAGTTCTGGGGAAAATGGAGAGTGTTTTATCAAAAGGTGTATCATGCAGCAGGAAATGCACCGGAGCGATGCCCAGTGTGAGCTGTGGGCTCTGCAATGGACACTGTGGTTTCCTAAAGCCTCAGCTACTGGAGACCCCCCAGCCTTGCATGGCAACCCTCTCCAGTGCTTTGTTTGCATTAGAGACTTTCTTTCTATCATGCTGTGTGAGCCCATCTCTTGTCCTGTCTGCAGGAGATATGGTGAACAGCTTGATCTGTTCTCCCCCACAGGAGCCTAATGCTGATAACAGCCAAAGCAGGAGGTCAGTGTCCCTGCTGGGATTCACATGGAGAATCTCAGGAGGAATCTGATGGGCTCTGAGAGATTATCTCACATCCGACAATAACAAAATGGCTACATTTGTCTGATGGGATTTGGGGGCCTTTGCAAAGCTGCTTCTGCACTCCGCCTGCCTTATGAACTGTCCAGGTGTTTAGGTTTATTCCATAATCCCAGCCCTCCAGAAAATGGCATAAAATAATATTGAAATGGGAACCACAAGCTATAAAAGCACAGCCCTAGTTGGTAAGGAAAATGAATAAGTAGCTGTTAAATGCAAAATGAAAAGGCATAAAAGGACAGTGGGAGCTTTTGCTGTTTAATCGGAAGTGTTCTATAAATAAAGCCAGGTCTCTCCATATTGACAAAATTGGTCACCCCCTAATTTAAGGCATGTCATAGGTGGTGGAAAAAGTGTCCCATAGACCTGACTAATGTGGATAGAAATAGAGAGCAATTTGGAAAAGTGATGATATAATGCCTGCCTTGTCGCTGCAGCCTCTGCGCTGGACGTCAGCGCTGCCAGCGGAGCGGCGCCTTCCCCCACAGCCGCTGCCCCTGACTGAGCTCCATTAACTGCCGCTGTTTACTTTGAAGTCATGATAATTAAAGCTGGAGTGTCATCTGCGTTGTAATTAACATGTTCTTCTGCACCTAATTCATTGTGACAATATAGATTAATGATGGTAAATGACCGGCAAGGATTTATCATGAGACGATTCTCCGTTCTACAGGCTGCCCAGGACAATTACAGGAAGCTATTGTTAGGCTTAGGCCATTGTCTGGGTGTAATCGTGCATGTTCATTCTTAGCTTTGTTTTGCAGTAAAACCCATCCAAGTGCTTCATAAAAACTCGGTTATGGTCACGAAGAGGCTGAGCCACACTCCGAAATGGGGGAGAGAGGGGCAGGAGCCGGTGATGTTGCTCTGACTTTTCAGTATCGCAGTGCCCACAATCTCTGCTGATGTCAGTAGGAGTTGGGGCTGGTCAGTATTTCTGCTAATAGGGTTGTTTCTGGGAATACAGGTTTTTTGGGAGGTTGGGAAATGGGGTTACAGTGCAGTGAAATGCCCATTTGGGGCTCCTCCTTTGGTGCCCGAAGAGGAAGGCTCTTTATCTCTGCAATGGCCACAATAACTCATCAGTTCTGACAACAAGGATTGCCTCTAAGCAACAACCTTAGAGGCAGTCAGTATTTAAAATGACCAAAATGCTTTATATAAAGGAGATACCTGCTTGAAATGAAGGTACCTGCCACTGAGTTCCCTGCAAGCTTAGAGCCTCAGGGAGTTTCTCTAGTCCAGCTTGCAAAATCTTGACTTTCAAGCCAAACCGGTCATGGTGGGGGGGACACACACAACACCATGTCAAGCTAAACAGAAAGTCATGAAAAATGATGTAAATGAAGTAAAATTTTCCAAAGCATATAAGGCACTCAATCTCTGGTTACTTCTTGCAAAAAGTAGTTTCATCATTGCCTTTTCTTATAATAGCTTCCTTGTGTACACAAGGACTTAACCTGCCTTGTTTGAACTGCGTCACGTATTGCTGCAAGAATACCTGATTAACAAGATGATCAAAGTGTGCTGTTCCACGTGTCAATCAATAGGAATTAGCATGCAGAAGCCTAGTCCAAAAATGTCAGTTTACAATGGAGATTTGGTTTTCTTTATACTGAAGTGTTGCAGTGAAAGCAAACAAGCACTGATAGGGTGAGCTGAACTCCTCTGTATCCCCCTCCCTAAGCCTGGCGTTTTCCTCACTTCTTGCTTCTTTCCCCCCACTTGTACCAGGACCTCCCTCCCACACAGTGTGTTTGCAGCAGTGCTCTGAGATTTTTTAGATGAAAGAGGCAAAACCATGGCAGTTCATTACGCAAATGCGCTGCTGTGGTATCTCACCAGTAGGTTTCTGAGCATGGTGGGGGTTTGACCTCTTCCCCTGATGCAGGTACAAGCCCTCTCCTGAGAATCAGGCTGTAAAGGAGGGGTACAGAAAGGCTGTGGTAGGACTTTTTAATTGGGTACAGAATGAGAGGTCTAGGAGTAATGGATGCAAATTGGAAGAGGGTAGATTCAGGCTGGATAGAAGAAAGAAGTTCTTTCCTGTGAGGGTGGTAAGACACTGGAACAGGCTGCCCAGAGAGGTTGTGGATGCCCCCTCAATCCCTGGAGGTGTTTAAGGCCAGGCTGGAGGAGGCATTGAGCAATCTGGTCAAGTGGGAGGTGTCCCTGCCCATGGCAGTGGGGTTGGAACTAGATGATCTTTAAGGTGCCTTCCAACCCAAACCATTCTATGATTCTAAATTGGTTTCCTTAGCTTGTAACGGGTACTGATCACATCCCTAACCACTTACTTGTTAAAATTAACAGTGCATATGGAGAATTTGAGCCCACCATATGGTGAAGTGGAAGCAGTTTTCCAAATACCTCTTCTCAGGGTGCTCTGCCTAGCTTGCTTTTCTCTGCAGACTAGATGAGCCTGGAGGAAACAAGTAAAGGAAGCTTGTTGCCTCAAGAAATGTGTGAGCTAATTCCTATGTGACTACAGAAAGGACCTTTGTCAGGATGTACAGCAGAATAGCTTCTCTCTAGTGGAATAGTAACATGCTACTGGGCCAGGAACAGCATGTTTTGGGTGCAGAAGGGGATTTCATAGGCTCTGCTGCCCCCTCCACACATTTTGTTCCTGAAGTTAGGAAAGAGAAGGTGAGGAAATTGGAATGACTTAAGAACCACACAATCAATTAACCAAACAAAAACAAAAAAGAATTTAGGATTTTGAAATTTACTTTTTTTCTTCAACTGACAGGTTGGGAATGTACAGAAGAGCCACAAAAGCCTTGCTAATATTAATTTTTCTTCAGAAAAAGTGCGTTGAATGGAAACATTTTGACCAGTTGAAATTTCTGCCTCTTAGGAGACAGATTTATCTCATAACTCCAAGACCCTTAGTATTAAAATAATTAAATGGTCCCCTGGGTCCTGCCTACCTTAGCAAAAGCTTCTTTATCAGTCTGCATTATGATATCATGCCACCAGGGTCTCCAGACAGTTAGGGACCTGGTACACAGGCATGCATGTGGCATGGAGAGAACACCCAGCTGCAGTGAAGCCTGAGGCCCTCAGACCCTGCTTTCCCCTTCTCCAGGATGTTCCTGGGGTGCCCCTCTAACCTGCTGTTAATCCCTCCAAGCTCTGCAGCACCTCTTGCAGTGCTGCCACGAGTATTCAGTTGTCTAAAGCTATCATGGACCCCACAAGTACTCAAATCAGTCTCTGGTGTAGGTGAGCTGCTGGTGTCATGTACTCTCCAGCTCAGGCACAAGGTTTAACTGCAAGTGGTTTTTAGTGTTTATAGGAAAATACTGCTCTACTTTGCCTGTCCAGCCCCCAGGGACACTAGCTTGATCCTGGTGGCTGCTGGTTGTGCAGTGGTTCTCCCCGTGCCATCCTGCTCTACCTTTTCCACCGGTAACCACACAGGATGGGTAAATAGATCTAGGGAAACAAGAAATGTGGGAAGAGAAGGAAAGAGCAGAAAGTTTAAAAAAATTTTTCCTTCCCTTTTGGAACAAAATCTATTGGGAAATGCATGTTTCTGCACTGTCCCTCCTTCCTCTACTTCAGGGAGAAGGTGACAAGGTGGCTTTGGAGGGGAGGAGCATGTGGATGAAAGAGGAGGTCTCTGGGGCACCATGGCCATGGAAACGCACAAAGTTGGCGTGAGTGTTTGTTATTGTTGGCTGCAGAGACGCTGGCTCTGCACCTTCAGCCCTGAGGAAACTGAGGTACAGCTGACGGGGTTCATCTTTGCAGTTTTTACTCTGTGAATAAGAAAACAGGAGTTGGGAGCAGAGCTGGATGAATGGTGAGTGTTTTGGTTTGCTGTCAGAGACCTCCCTGCCCCCCCTCCCACATATGAAAAATAGACATAAGTCTAATAAAACTTTTTAAAAGCAGAGTTTCCTTTGGAGAAGATTGAGAAGAATTAGGAGGAAAATTCTTAAATTTTGCAAAATGTTTTTATTCAGACCCAACAGAATGCCTGGTGTTGCTTCATAGGCTGTTTATTTTCGTCCCCTTTCATTTTGGAAAAGAAAAAAAATAAACCTCAAACCATTACATGTAGAAATACCGAAGCAAAAGATTTCATAGAATCATAGAATAGTTGAGGTTGGAAGGGAAGGGACCTCTGGAGGTCACCTAGTCCGGCCTCTCTGCTCAAACCATATTTCAATGTGCTATATATTTCTGCTTTGGATTTTTGTTTGTGTTCACAATAATTTCCCAAATTTCAATTGAATTTCCTAACAGGTCTGCTCTCCCCAAGACTGTATGTTGAGCATCAACTTCATACTTACCAATACTGTGTTTTCTTAGGCTTCTGGTTGGGAAATCTGTGTCCTCTCTGCCAGGCTGGCATTGCACACTATTTTCAGCTTCCATATGCAGTATTTCCCAGATGTCCTGGATTTCACACAGCTCCTCTTTGCTTCTTCCATATAGCTTTATATAGCTACAAGTGTCCGCTTTTATATTTGCTTATTACAGCACACTTCTTACCTGTGACTTAAAAAGTTGTGGACAGTCATGGAACACCAGTACTTGTTATGAAAAGTAGTAATATACTGACTGGTTGGCTTCTTACCTATGTCCATACATCCCAAAATGCTGATCCATGTCTGCCAGTGATTTACTGAAGGGACAAAGTGGTATCTGCCATTTATCTGCTAACCTGGCCATGTTTTTGGTGAAGTTTATTTAGGAAAAAGAAAAAAAAAAAAAAAAGAGGGACTGATAGCACATAAAGAGCAACTGATGACCCAAAAAAATGAATGCCTGGGATGCCTCATGCTTGAGTGTACCCCAAAATTTGCACAAAGCCTAAGAAAAGATTGCAATGGGGAAGTAATTTGCTGGTGCCCATAACAATGTCACCTGTGTACCCTGTGGGTTTTGACACCTGAGTTGGTCCTAGTTGGGACTGTCTGACCTGCCATTGTATCAGAGATTTTTAATGATAAAAGGTGTGATTTGGACACTGGCTGGAGCAAGTGTACTGTTTTTTTTCACATCTGTAGCCATGAGGTGCTATGGGCAGGCCTGAGGACCTGCCTTCTGTGTGTAAAGTGTACTAATGTAAGGCTCATATGGAGGAGAGCCCTGTGCTTCCTTCTGATACAGCATAAATCTGTCCACTTTTATGAAATGGAAAGACAAGAACGAATCTTGCAGAAAATGCAACCTAGGTTTTCTCTTTTTTATTTTTCTTCTTCTATCAAGGATTCTCATTTCCTTTTCTGCCTTTTCTTACTGGAAATCACAAAACCAGGCTAAAACACATGGGTTGTTTTGCAGAGCTATTCCCTTATGCTTTCAGCTGGAGCAATTTTCCAACATTGACATGAGCTCACAAAATGCTATTCTGACTCTAAGATTTTCCAAAGTTCGCTGAAAGTTTTGGCTTAGTTCTAGAATAAACTGTTTCGGAAATCTTTCTGGAGTGGATTCTGGATAACCTGGCACCATTTAAAGGATTAAAAAGTCATACATAATTTGCCCTTTCCAATTACTCAAGGCTTTTAAATTTCTCACCCCAGAAAATATCTTTCTTTTCATCACACATCAGCTGGTTCCAATTGCTTCTTTCTATTTTGGTCACCTATTCTCTTTCTTTCCTTCCCATGCATGACTAAATATCTTCCTTAAATCAAATTGAAGCAATTAGTTTTTCCACTCATCCACTCGGTTGTGCTGTTTTCTTTCACGGTTGGAACAGCACGTGAATGTCATACATTGAAGGAGCAATATCATCTGCACAGTCCTGAGAGCAGGAGAACTTGGCACCACTTCTGCAGCCTCAGATGTGAAAAACTCGAAGACGGCTGCCAGTTTCTGCACGTTTTAACTGGTTTGTTTTCTGCAGCTCTGAGCAGAAATGCTGAAGCCACAGCAGACCCACACAACAGTGTGATGCTCGTGGTCTCATGGTGAGCCTGCCAGCTCCTGAGCTGCTGGAACTCATTGTGTCTCAGTACAGCACTAAGCTCCAGTGAACTGGTCTTTTTGGGAGCCAGCCCATGCCACTCCAGCTGTGCTGCTTGCCAGCCATTCCTGAGCCCTTTCCATCCAGATGGCTTGCTCAGAGCCATGGTACAGGCTCTTTGTGGTGCTCCCTTGCCCAGTGTTGATGTGGCATATGAAATGGGTTATGTTACTTTACATGTAGTCAACTGGATCTCTTGTTAAATGTACAGTGAGGTGCAGGTGCTGGCCCTTTTTGTAAGATGTTCCGCATCAAGCTTCAATGACCCTGAAGTGCTTCTCAGTCTTGCCAGCTCTCTGGCACCTGAATGTAGTCTTGTGTTTGCCTCAATTCATGATGAGCAGGCACTGCTTTTCAGTAACCCTGTTTTGTTGCCATCAAATTAGAATTAATTTTCTCCAGTCTTTTATCTCTTGTATAATAAATACTCACTGGATTTCTGACCAATGAACATGCTGCACATGCATTTTCCTTTCAGTCAACAAAGAAAGTAGCTGAAATTAGACAGAAAGCATAAATATCAAGGCCAAGCATAGGAAAGAGTTTGTTGTGGATTTGGTTTCTTTTTTTTGTTGTTGAAGCAAAGAATATGCTGGACACAGTTTTGAAAGACCCAGGTTTTTGTGGCAGTTGCATCCCAGCTCTAGCTGTCGTAGTCATGGCTGATCTCAGCTACACTGCACTCTGCAAGGGAAGGAGACGGGTTCAGGTCCGCCAGAAGGCCCCAAGCACTAAACCTCCCTGTCCAGAGTGGGATATGTAAAGCTGCATTTCCGCAGGATTGCTGCCAAATGACTAATCTTGGACACTTTCAGGCATTCCAGCATGTCTGGTTAGTGGTTACTCTAGCCATCCTATCATGTTTTTAGGAACCAAATGTTTTGCACACTAAAGCAAGGTGCATATCATACAAAGGGTGCCTATAATGGATTTAGGGAGAGTTAGTAGCCGGTACATCGTGGCTTTACATCAAAGGTAACTGTATGAAGAGGGAGCACTGTGTATGTACTCCAACTCAGAGACGCTAAGGAATTACATCCCTTGCTGCATAGTTTACTCAGGAGTCATGGGCAGGGGCAGCTAGGAAGGGGAGATTTTTAAACACTGAATGAATTAATTAGTTCATTAACCTCTGTTTTCATTTCCATCTAAGTGACAACTACTGGTTATGGTCAGAGGTGAGCTAACGAGACAGTACCCTGCCAGTGAGCCACTGCTCAGACAGGCATCACCCTACCTGCAGTAAAAAGGAGCCCATGTTTTCTATTAAGAGATCCCAGGCTGTTTTGTTCCACAGCCTTGCTTGTTCTGATTCACTGATGGAGTAGCTAAAACTGAATTACTGTGGTGATTCCTTTATTGCATGGTTGATAGAGCTGGCTTGGGGCGTACTCCAGGGGGCATTCAAGCATGATCTCATTACATTTTCCCTTTTATTTAAGGTACAATATATATTTTAAAAAATTATAATATGTCCAGACACTGATCATCTACTGTATGTAACCTGACTGCTTTCCTCTAGCCAGTACATCTGCCAGAGGCTATTCATGGTTCATGTGAATGCTCTTTGGGTTTCACTGTACTTTTTACTTCAAGAATAAATTATTGTGGTTTCCAAAGGTTAATAATGGGATAAGACGTCCTGTCCAGATAGAATGGTTTCCTTTTAATTGTCATTTTGGATCTAGCTTTGTTCTTATACTATGGGATAATGGGCCAAAGGTGGCACTGTGCAGGCTGTGCTGATGAGAGTTGAATTGTACAAAAAAAATTTTCCTTTTGATCCTTCTTTTTCTACTTATATCTCTCAGCTCCTTTCTCCCCTTATATGGGAGCTCTTTGCCTCCTCCTGTTTGGAGGGTTGATGGGCTGGATCAGGTCACAGTACCTGCCTGTCTGACTGGGACAGCACAGATATCTGAGAGGATGAACTGATTTCCACCATGTGAAGAGAGAGTCATGTGTTGCTGAAATAGGGTTTCCAGACCCAGCTAACGCGCAGTGCTGCCTTGCATTTGTGGGTAACACTGAATCTTATAAATGTGTTAAATTCTGTGGTTACATGAATCTATTGTCTTTGCTGAGAATTACCGTCAGTAACCTGTTGTACCAGTGCAAGGAACTGTTGTCATGTTCTGACACGTTCCTCTAACGTACCAGGTGCATACACCGAGGAGGCATAAATCTTTGTCACGGTCCATCCACCCAGGCTAGCTGAGCCCAGTTTTAAACTCATACAACTCAACACTCTTGAAACTCGGTTTAGAAGAGGACTAAATAGGTACTTTAATTGGGAAGAATTAGGAGGGATTGATGGCTGTGGATGTCACCTACCTGTTACCCACTTGGCTGACTGGGATGAGAAAGGGTTGAGGATTGTCCCCCATGGGCTGTGCCCGGGCAGTGCAGTGAGCCACCCCAGTGGGTCAGACAGCCATGCTTGGCTCTCCCAGCTCAGCTCTGCACCATGAAGGGGAGGGAGTCCTCCAGCTGCATCCGGCCCCTCTGTCTGGCCACAGGAGGCCCTTGAAGTACAGAACAAAATAAATTCCCTCAACCCTAGCAATTTTCTCCAAAGCAGATCAGCCAGTGGCAGGCCGATGTTCTGTGGCTTGCAGTGGGCATTTGTGAGTGTCCAAAGATGCCTGTGTTTTGATGACTATATCCTGAAGGCATGCCTCTGGTGTTTTTCTGTGCCCACAAACAACATTTTAAAGACATCACACAGAATCAAAATCATCTTCAGTGGCTTCAGTAGAGTTGCTTCTGAGCCTGGAGCTCTTTGTTTGGGTACCAGCATCCAAACTCTTCAGGATATCTAGATGGGACACAGCATGCCAGCACATCACTGTGCCTGCTGCTCACCTTATCACAAGGTCTTCTTGGACAGGAATCCAGCTGTTGTGCAGAAAATGATAACAGTTCCATGCTCAAATGAGAATTAGGAAGTCTTTCAAACCCGCAGAGTTAAGAAAACAGATGGAGATGAAAACTGTTTCCTTGTACAGCTGCAGGGAGGTTCTCTGAGGGTTTCTGAGCTTCCTCTAAAGTATCATGTTATTCTCTGTATACATGCAAGACACCGAGTAAACCCTCTGTACGTGTCTCCCCAGCGCATTTTTCTGCAGTGGTTCCCATTTGTCAGAAAGCTGGGAGACATTCCTTCCTAGGGACAAACCTGCAACCCAAAATCCAGTCTCACTTCATTGCCTATTATTAGCATTTTCATGATATATTGACCTTCAGAGAAGCCAGATCTTAAATATGTATCAGCAAGTTGTTGTGTTTAAAGCCTTTTAGATAATCATTAGACAGTTCAAGTGCATGGTTGACACCAAGCAGTTTTTCACTGGTGTTGACCAAGATGTGCTAACTCTTAAGAGAGGCAAAGCTTTACTGCAGAATTCTAGGTGATGTTAGAAGTCCTACAAAAATTGAATTTTACTTGACTATGTGAACTATTTTAAATATGTGATTTCTCAGAAACCACTGAAGTTGAAAAGGTAGATACTGTGGCAATGGTGGTGAGACTGGAGCCTTACTTCCAGGCAATGACAAATACTCCCCAGGCAACTTAGGGCAAATCACTCCATTTATATTTTCCCATTTGTAAGGAAATACGATCATAAATCAACAAGTATTTATGATGTGTAGGTCTGTGATATAACTTCAGATAAATGAAAGCTTACTTTTATTTCCTGCTTCAGAGATAAAAGAAAGCAGTATAGCTGCTACTCTAGAAGAAAGCCAAGGTTTCTGTAATCTCTTCTGAAGTTCTTTTTTCACCGAAGCAGTTAACAAAGCTTGAATGTAGTGAATTCTAATGTGCATAATTTAGCTGAACACTTTAAATTCTTTTAGTTATATGGCTCCCGTCTGTCTGTTTTTGTTTTACTTTTTTTCCGCTGCTGAGCTCCATAATTGTTCCTTTTAGCCACAGTCACATAAGGTCAGGCTGTACCTTGCTAAGAAGCCCAACTGCAAACAAGGCTGGCTAAAGTCACGTGTCTCCAGCCTGTTCCTGTAATTAATCCTCCCAGGTTCTAGGCCTAGAACTTGGCAGAGAAAAAAAAAGTAAACTTTTTATCAGAAGTTCACATTCTCCTAAAGTGGAGGATGAGCTGGGTAATTCCTGTCTGTTTTTAAGGGTGTAATGTGGGAGCTACCTCAGATTTATTTCAATGATGCAGGGAGCAGAAGTGGTTGTATTTAAAATCCAGTGGTTGTGCAATGTGAATGCAGGCTGATAAAATTCTTCTTCTGTTCCCAAAATGTCTTTCGGAGTGCTTTCATTAGTAAATCTGCTGTCATTGTAACAAATACGATGCTGGCTTTAAACTGATGAGAAAATGGCCAAAGTATGTGCAGTTTACACTCTGACAGGAAGCTGGTCTGGGTATTTAGGTTTTGTCTGAAATCTACAGCACTACAAAGACTTTTAATTCCTGCTTCAGTCTCTGTCTAGCAGGGTCCCTGCTTAATTTACTTTTTCTTTCTTTTATAATTTTCGCAGTCTTCATCTCTCCCTCAGTTCCTTGTCTGTTAAGTTCATTGTGTGAGAGCAGGCACAATCAAATCAGAAAATCCAACCAGAAAGGTTGATGTACTTTGTCTTCAGAGCCTTCTAGGCAACTCTGGGGAGTCCAAGTGCTGCCAGCAATTCCCTGGGTGAATACAAGGATCTCACATAAAATGCTATGGTGGGGCAAATCTGGGAAAATACTCCCTTAGTAGGGCAGCTCAAATAAATAGCCTCAGATAAATGCCACAGATGGGAATATATAACTGTAATCCTTAATATATTTATGTCATCAATAAGTGACTATATTAAGATAGATTTTAGAACAGTATTGTGTGGCAAAATGGAAAAATTAAAAACAAACAGCCAAACACCCAAGATAAAAGCAGAAATCCTAAGAAGGGAGAAAGAGAGCAGCCCTCGTGGTTATGTTTATGTATTCCTTATATTGGTCAATATTTAGGTACATGTGCAAAAGTGCTTACAAAATATTTGTGATAAATGGTCTAATACTTCTGAGATACAAGATGAGGAGTTACTTGGCATGCTTTGGGATGGTGTAGTGTGTTCAGGCATCCTTGTTGGGTTGCTCTGAGAGTATGCAGGCTATTCTGCTTGGTACTGGAGTGGTAGAACCATACAGCCCAGCTGGGTCTTGCTGTGATCAAGCACTGAATATGAATTAGTGTCATCCACAGAAAGTCTAACAAAAAGCAGAAATTATTAATGTTTGACAGAGAGGAAGGGGAATTCAAAGAATAGTTCTATTGTGGGCTGGAGATCATAGTAATGTCCACACACCTCAAGAGCAGCCTGGTTGCTTAGAAATGGCTAAATTATCATCTGCAATTACAGATGTATGTTTTCCAAGACTGTACCCCTACCAGATTGTCCTAAACAGTTCTGGGACATTTAGCACACCCATCTCTCCCTCTAATGGGTGAAATTTTTAGGAATAATAGGAAGCTTTTCAAAATGTGTCTAATGCTGTGTTGAGTGTTGCAGCATTATGCCACTGTACAAGAAACTGAAGGACAGATGGTCTAATGGAGTTCTCCATACTAATGAAAATGCAAAACTACAATAAATATCCAAACAAAGAAAAGAAAATCCAATTTAAGATTATCTCAGTTTGCTTAAGTGCCATGTTCTGACTGCAAAGGTGACCTTTAAGAGGGATTCTGGGCATTAACCTCACCGCACTGCAGGTATGAAATCAGCAGGTATGAAAAACTCTGCTTTTCCTAGGAAACCAATACTGTGGTGAAAAAAAAAAGTCTCCTCCTGTTTGACCAACACTAAAAGCCTGTGTCTGAGGCTTGAATCAAGGAGCTGTTAAGGCCTGCAGGGAGGTGATGGCCATGTTCTTCTTTCTCTGTGTAGCTGCCCTGCTGCTCTAGGGCAGAGCCAGCCCCTCCACTGGGTCCTCTGTCCCAGAAAGTCACTTTTTGTTGGTACTTTATTGCTCTCTTCCACACTTTAAGGAACAGCCAACACAGCCTGCCAGCAAAGGAATAAACAACCTGTTTTACAAAGCCCATGCAAACGAGGGATCTGCACCCCCTTATCTATACCTGCATCTCAGTGATTTCCATCTGGGCGTCAAAGGCTGCAGGTAATTTGTAGAGTGATGGATATCTCTGACTATCACAGTAGGTTATTGCCTTTTTTCCGTTCTTAAATGTGCGACAACTTGTGGTGCCAGTTGGGAAAAGTTTGCATTTCTCTGGTTTGTTTTGTAAAGCAGCATTCACATAAAAGAAATTGATGTGGCAAATACTTAACATGCACACCTACAGTCTCTCTAAGCACAGGACTTCCAAACAGGCCTTGTACGCTAACTTTTTCCTGTTATTTAGCTTATAATTTTAATAACAACTTGAATGGCTATGAGGGAAGGAATGTGCTATATTGCTTTTTTCTTCTTTAATTTGTTTTTCTTTTTGATCATCTGTTACATAATCAGTGAAATACCTCGCAGCTGGATGCCTCCAGACATTTTTTGGTAAATGAGCAAACAGTTTTAAAAATCAAAAGTGAAATACTGTTTGTGAACGAGGCCTGGTCCTGTATCCTCTTACTGCTTCTGATCCAAAGTAGGAAGAAAATAGGGACTGGGCTCCTGCTTAGACACTGAATTAATTGTGGGTGTAGGAGACTACTGTGTTTCTCCTCTCTCCATCTCCATGGAGTGTTTGGTAGAGAGCTGACTGGTGCCTTGCTTAATCAGTGGCAGGTTAGAGTTCTGGCTCATTCACTGCTTTGAGGAAACCTGCAAGAGAAGACAAGGTTTTCCCAACATCCCTCTCCTAGGGCTTCCTAGAAATCCCCAGTGAAGCAGGAAAAGGAGCTGGAAAGGAGGCACCAACACAGTTTGCCCACCTGTACAGGCAGGTGGGGGCACTGAGGGAGAGGTGAATGAGTGAAATGGGAACTCCAGGTGCAACAAAAGGGAATGATAACCCCTGCTGTGACTCTCTGGGTAACCAACATTAGCTGAGTCACCAAGTACCAGTCATTGCTGCCTGCTTCTGTGCAGTACAAGGCTGAGTGTGTGCTGTCTGCTGTGGGTAAGTGGTATTTAGAGTGTCTTCTCACCTTGTGGGGGTTTTTTTAATATCTGTATTTCTTCCCAGTGGAAAACTGATTTTTCCAGAATTTGCTGTTCTTGCTAAAAACAAGCATGGTTGTGTTTAGGGCAAGCTTCTGTAGTGAGCTTATTACAAGCATTTTAGTAAGCAACTTATGTATCAAATATCCTTTCTATTTTTTTTCTATATTTGCTTTATCCTTCTCTCTCAGATGTCCACGTGGTTTTTCCCAGGTGAATCTGTGAAATGGACAGTTATTAATTTAGTTTCCTTTAAAAGGGTAATTGCTTTAGGCCAGATTTTGAAGTCCTTAGGACTTAAAGCCGCTGTTGAAAAAGTGGTTATTTCTTTTGATGCCCAAAAAAAAGAAGGATTTTTAGGTGCTTATTCCATCTGAGCAAGAGGGAAATGATCTGCATGGGGGTCCAGTGAGCATGTCATGTGCATGTGATGATCCCAACCTTCTTAAGATACTTGCCTAATGAACTTCCAAGAGACCAAGGTGAAAACAATCTTCAATTGATTTGTCCAGTTTAGTATACTTGTTGTGGGAGTGAACTTAAGACTTATTTTCTGGCTTGATAATTTTCGTTCTTTGCAATGCTAATGTGTGCATTGGTTTACTCTGAAACTCCCTGAAACCAGAAGAGTAAACCAGATTAGAGCTGTGGGAAAAGGTGTGTTTAGCACTTGGGGCATGTGAGAGATAAGGGAAGGAGCAGATTGCTCCTGGCTATCTGTGGCCACCGAAATTTGAGGTCTCATTTCTGCAGAGGGCTGGGAAGGAGAGAACTGTGCCCTACAGGTATATCAGGCAGACAAAGAGTGTATTTCAAGTAAGAAGAGGTAAAAAACCTCTGGATAGAGCATGAGGACCCCACTGACATGGGCACAGTAAGTGCAGACCTAGATCTTGCCAAAAGCGATCAGCCTCTTTTAGTTTGTCAGATCACCCCCTGCTGCATCTGTTGGGAAGTCTTTCATGAGTTTAAAGGACATGTTTTAGAAATTTTTTCAGCTCCATTCCCCAACCATTTGGGTGAATGTTTTTTTTTTTCTAGTGCATGCTATTGTGAGTGTGTTACAGCACCTGTCAACCCCTGCAGCACCCAGCTGTGCTGACTGTAACCATCATTCACAGAAATTACAAAGTGCTGTTCTGCTTAGCATGACAGATCCTTCCATGATGGCTGTGCTGCAGTCAGCCCTAGTGAGCCTGCTGGGAAGGATGATGCCCATGTGGGTAAGATTTATGTTTGTTAGGACTGTGGTGAGTGAGCCTGCAAGTGCTGCCTTCCCCTTTTCAAAAACTCTGAAGATTTATCTCCCTGACACATATCCTGTGTCTCTCTTGTCCTCTTTTTGTGCCTTTTCTTTTTTTTTTTTAAATTAAGGGGCTATTCCTAGAAACTTGCATGGTCTGGTTTCCCCACCTGCCCTCAGTGTGGGCTCTCTTTATCTCTCCCCCAAGTTGTCATCTCCTCTTGCAATTCTTGTGGTGTGGCTCTTCCCGCTGCTTGGCTGCATGTGCAGACAGCTGTAAAATGGAGTTTACAAGGCTGATGATCTACGAGCACTGTGCCATGGCACCGCAGAGGTTGGATTCTTGTACATTCCTCCTCACAGCTGTCTGCACACAGAGCTGCATGCAGGCAAGTGGCAGGGAACGCAGCTTCCCTGATGAGAGCTTACAGAAACAAGAATACAGTTGGAAAAACAGCATGAATCATGAATGAAACATTACTCATGGAGCCCGATTGCAATGTAGGAACTGCATGTGAAGCATTCCTGGAAAAAGGGGTACATTCGAATAGAGTAATAAATTGCACAACCATCTCTGGGTTATCTGATGGTAGGGTGTGCTTCTCCTGGTTAATTAAGGGTTCAGCTTCTCACATATGTAAGGCTATTGCCTTGTTCCACAGTAAGACCTAACATCAGAAAGAACTGTAGATAGTTGGATATGATTGAGTGTATTTAAATGTATTGGTTTGGCCCGAGGAAAGGAAATGAACTTCAGAATGCACTTAGCAGTTGTTAAATATTCAGATGAGGTCCAGTTCCCTGTCTTACACTCAGACATGTTTGTAGGATGAATTTTTCAGATGTCTGAGTGATCTAGGAACATAAATCTCACAGCCAGTATATGGGATTTTTTGCTGTTGTGAATATACTATAAATTACTGCTCAGTACAACTATGGATGATGGATCTGTTCCTTAAATAATAAATTCAGCAACCATGAAACCCGTCTGCTTTGCAGGTGTACAGCTTGTCTTAAAGAGTTAGAGAGTATTTCATCTCCTGCTGCGGGGATGAGTTTCTGTCTCTGTTTTGTTGTTCTCTTTGCCACTCTTACTCCATGCATCTCTGGAAGGGTTATGGATGCTGACCCAGGAAAGAAAGCTGCTGGTTAACCGGGAGCAAGTGAGAAAGCTTCTGGGCAGGAGGCAATGGAGACTTGAGAGAGGAGGGATAGGGAAAGAGTCAAGGAGAGAAAAGTTGTGGTTTTGAACGCCTGTATTCCATCACTAGCTTGAGCTGATCTTTCAGCTGTGAGAGGAGGTTGACAAAGCTCTAATGCCCAGAGAAAACTGACATAATAATGGAAGAGCTGGGTTGATTGTTTCTTTTACTGATTTACCTTTTCCTACTGTATCCAGGCAAGTAACAATGTGGTGTAGAGGTTATGACATCAGGAGCCAATTTATGTGTCTGGGAGACTCCTGAGGTGGGTGTCACTCTCGGAATGCTAGCTATGAGTAGGACTCGGTAGCCTCAGAAAGCAGAGGGATAATGAATAGCAAGGCCTGTAGGTTATAAAACTGGATATGCCACCCCAATGAAGTGTGATCAGTTTTCTAACACAAGGACCAGTTCTCTTCTTTGGTTTAGTAAATCACAAACTGAAAGGGTTGCATACTAAATGACTGTAAGTTAGCTTAAAAATACTAAGGCAGAAGGGAAAATTCTCTAAGAAGGAAACAGCTAATTCTCTCTGGTCACAGCTGGTTGGATGGCACTGTGTATTGAGATAGATAATCCCACTTGTGAAGCAGAGGATAATTACAGGGGAGTGGCTGGGGACAACAGTGCTTTGTTCTTCCCTTCCCCACAAGTTTTTGGCTGACCGAAGGAGAGGCTGGGCTGTTGGAGGCTGCTTTGGCAGCAGCAGTTCACAGAGCCTTCCTCCTGCCTGCTGAGCTCTGGGTTTGGCACTGCCTAAGTAGCTGGGTGTTGCAGTGCAGCCTCCCGCTTCTTGTGTTCCTTGGGTCAAGTAAGGCTCCCCGGGAGAAACTGGGAAGACAACACTTAGATGGTAAGGACTTTAACACATGGAAAGACAGGACAGGGAATGAGAGGAAAACCTGTCAGATTTTAATATAGCAGTCAGGGCTCCGCTGTGTTCCCAGATATAGATCCCTGTGCACGGATCTATAGTTGCAGTGCCTAGAGAGGCCAGCAACACGGTATCAGTCTCAGCTGCCCTCAGATGCAGCACTAGCTTCCTTTGGGGCAGAGGAGACTCAGCGAAACTGTGTTGTTACCCGTTACCCCTGCATGTGCCTTGCTCCACTGCAATTAGCCTTTAGCTAAGCCTGCTGTAAGCCAGCCATGTCAGGAACCCCATGCCCAGTCCTTAAAGCTGGTGGTAGAGGTCAGGCCACCTTTGCTCTATGTCTGCTGTGCAAGCAGGTGCTTCTCTTAGGTGATTTGAGGAGAGCCTACAAAAAGAGACAAAGGGGAAGTGTAGTGCTGGAGGGTAATTGAAAGTAGAGAAAGCTGGTAACTTTTGTGGAGATTTAAGGGGGCTGACTGAGATTTTAGGAGATCACAATGATGAGAATTACTTTGGGACTGGGCAGTGAATTTTGATCTAATGAATGGACTACCAAGAGAAAACAGATGACGGGGTTCCTAGTGGAGGAAAGAAAAGGATTTGAGGAAAAGGTAGGAAGGAGCAGGAGAGACTAAGAATATGAGAAAGGAAGATGAATCTTTAGGATAGGATGGGACTAGGAAAGAGACTTGCAGATTATGGGACAGCAAAGAGGATAACTGAAGTAGAAAGAAAGTACAGTAGAGAAAGGGCACATGCTTTTCCACCAGAGGTAGTGTGTTTATCCTGCTGATCACTAAGCAGCAGTGAGTGTGATGTATAAAATACAGCTGCAAAATCCATTTTGATGTCAGTTCTGACAGTGAAGGCTGTGATGTACATGAAGTATCTGATCTTTAGACTTGAATGCCTTTGGTGCTAGAGGTGGAGAAGTTGCTTAGACTGTCTTGAAGCTCCCAATTTCCAAATGATACAGATAATTGTCTGTGTTCTGCAACTGCAATTAGGCTGTGAGGCAGGCGACCTGCCAGGCTTCAGAGCAACACTTCTGATCATTCCTTTGGGGTTTTTCAGGACATCAGAAAAGTTATGCAGAAAACAAATCCACTGTACTTCTGTACACTTCAAGAGCTGGGGAAGATCTATCTGTGGATAAAGTTTATACTTCTCTCACATCACCTGAAACCACTGCTGGTTTTCCACTAGGCCAGAAGTACAGACCTGCTGATGAGTGTAATGCTCATCCTAATGTGTGGCTAAGGCAGGATGTGGTTCCTGCTTTGTCTTCTAGAATATCCAGATGACTGATCTGGGACTGGGGAGATGAGCTCTATCACAGCTTTCATGTGTCAGTAGTTAGTAGAGTCTATTCAGTCTGTGACCTGGCACATATTCCATGGTTCCACCTCTTCCTCCTTGCTGCCTCCTTCACTGGACTAGAGGCCAGCAAGATTTACCAACTTTTCCAAAGGCCAGAAGGCAGACACATTTGGAACATACAGATGATTTGGGGGGAGAAGCAATTAGAAGTACATAGACTAATCTCATATCAAGATTGCTGCCTTGTGCTCGCAGAGCTGCAGCCATGCTTGCTCTGACATCACTCAACAAACATCTTTTTCCAAAGCATTTTGGACCATCATTTCTGTATTTCAGTGTCCTGGGCACTGAAGTGTTAACAGAATTGGATTTGGGTGCTAAAACTTTTTATTTATTTCTGTGTAACTGGACAGGAGTGAATTATCCCAATGCTCATGCACAAACTCTTATAATGTGCAATGGGAAAAGGTCAAGGGCTGTGTGAAATGGATGCATCAAGGGGAAGTGCTTTTGCTTATGGAAGTTTGAGGGGAGATCTGAGAGTCAGTGTGTTGTTCTGGCTTTTGTAAAAAACAGCAGGATCCAAGAGAATTTGTTTGTGAGATGGAGGGGGGAAGCTGCTGAATACTGTAATTTTTCAATGTCTTCAAAGTCTAAGTTTATGTATTTGTTCTTTAAACACTTTGATCTTCCACAGCACCCCCTTTCTACAGACAAAGCTGATAACAATCATTTAAAGCTCTTCCCTCGCCTTCTTTCTTCTGAATGAAATTCAACCTTATTCTCCATAAATAACCTTTTCTTGTTCCTTAGCTGTCTCCTAGAGCTAGTTCTCTTCTGACCTCTTGCTCACTGACTCTCTACTGACCTTGCACTTCCCCCCACAGCCCTCATCTGCCAATGTCTACACTCCTATTCTTCCTCTGCTCTTTTGCACTATTTCATTTTTTTTAATAGGGCCCACCATTTCCTGAGCTGCACTTCAGCAAATAAGCTTGAACAAGCCCCTTTATCCACAGAGCTCACTGAAATGGCACACAAATTACTACCATGGGCAATGGTTTTGATATTTCCCCTCTTCTCCCTGATTCTAGGCTGTGGGTAATTCTGTACTTTCTGCTGCATTCTTCTATTGGCAGTAAAAACCAGCACCAGTGTTTTCAAATTGAAAAGAAATAAGCAAATGCCTGTGCCAGCATTTTGTTCAAATAGAAATTTTTGTCTTTAGTTAGGTTTTCATTAGTGTAGCAACAATTCTAGTGTTTCTGAATGGCTTGCATTAGGCTACGAAGGGGTTATTCAGGTATTTTGTGCACACCTCATCCTCCTGCTCAAGGCAGAATGAGTCGCCATCTGAAAAATGCACAAATGGAGGCTTATTTTTTATGTATGGAGTTAGGCTATAAATAGAAATAATAAGAAATAATCTGCCTAGGGTTAGTGTGGAAAACCTTTTGAAGAAGGGCAAAGAAGCATGCTCCTGCTCCAGCACGGGGACTGGACTAGACACTCTTTTGATGTCCCTGGCATTTTGTGTGTGTGATGCACATCACATCTGCATGTACCCTATGTTGTTTCATCAGGCTGTTATTCCATAAGGTTGAATGAACCATTTCTCCACTCAGCAATATTTGTTTGCCTGTCATTTGGGTAAACTAAAATATTGCTTGAATGGGAAGGTTATTTGCTTGCAAAAATGTTTTTTTGAAATGGCACCATGAAAAACACATTTCATCTTTGTGGAGCTGCAAATCCAACCCACTTATTTTACAAAGTAAAAGCTTAACTCTAGGTGTCAGCACTGCAAACCAAATGTGGAACTCTGAAAATGAAGTCCTGCTCTCTCTGATTCCTCCGGTGCCACCAGAAATAATGTGCAATCGCACTACCACTGACTTCCATTAAGGCTGAAGCAGAAGAGAGCCCACGCTTGTGGTTAATGGCAGAAGCAGGAATTGCAGTGTTCTCTTATGCAGCCTTTCTAGCTGCACTTAAGCATGTTCTTATTAATAGGATGTAGTAAACGATATTTAACATAAAGGAAAGAATGGGAACAACATTCTTCTCTGAAGAGTGGACGCTGTTTAAAGCAGGTATGTTAAGCCTTTCTCTTAATTTATTGTCAAGTGCTTATCTTAAGCATGAATCCAAAGTGATGAGAGAGCACAGGAAGCCAATGTCTTTTTCTGGTTCTAACAGGCTATATAGACCAGCAAAATTAATGAGGTGCGTGAAGTTTATGTGACTACTGCTTATGCTGGAAACTGCACAGTAGCAGAGAGATCAGGGAAGACTTGATTTTCCAGCTTTTAACCCTAGCAATTACAAGATGTAAAGAAAAGCATTTTGGCAGTGCAAGCACTGAAAAAACATGTTCATCAAAAGAACTGACCTTTGGCATTGCATCTTCTAATGTTACTACGTGTTCTCATCTGCATCAAGTGATCATAGAATGGTTCGGGTTGGATGAGACCTTTCAAAAGTCATTCAGTTTCAGCCTCTGCTGTGGTCAGGAACCCCTCCCACCAGACCACTCAGTGTCTCCCCACCCTGAGAGTTTAAAATGGCCACTCTTTGTCACCCTCAGCTGCTCCAAAAGACTTGTTCAGACCCCTCAGCAGCCTTGTTACACTTCTCTGGACTCGCCTCCAGATCCTCAGGGCCTTTTCTGTGGTGAGGGGCCAAAAACTGGACACAGCACTGGAGGTGGGGCCAGTCACGCCGGACACTGTTTAAATGGTTTCCTCCTGTGATGGGTCACTTTCCTTCAGACGCTGGATCATGCGTCTCGGTACTAAGTGCCATGTGGCCCTACGTGACCGGCCATCGCCTCCAGCCGGTGGCAAGGGGCCGTGCCGGCCTGAGCGGGGCGGGCACGCGGC
>VZTY01027804.1:98576-132189 GCA_013400935.1 Turnix velox
TTAGAAAAATTAATAATAATCAGTGAAAATATGAAGTCGACCGGTTCTTGATTTTTTTTTTTAATTTTAATTTTTTTTTCAACTCCCTCCTGCCTTCCCTCTCCTTCAGCCTCCCAGCTCACTGCTGAGATTGCGATAAAAAGGACCCCTTTTCTGGAGGACAAGGAGAACTGACACGTTTCTGGTGGTGTAGAAGGGACTGATGGCACTGCTTCAGAGTGTAGCGGAGACGCAGGGAAGAGATTCAACCTGTTAACAAAAAAATTAAGCAGAGGGAAAATACCAACGGCAAGGAGAGAGAAATATATATATATATATACAATTTAGAAGTATTCCCCAGGTGGCCACAAAGCATGGGCTGTGCTCCAAGCATCCACATCTCTGACAGCAGAGTGGTCTATCACAGTAGCAAAGAGTCTGAGGAGTGCAATTCCCCTCACCAGACCAACACAACCATGTCTCAACAGCAGCAAGGCAACCCCGTCCCAGGATTATTCATTAAATCCTCCAACACATCCACTTATAAGGTGAGGACTAATTCCTCTAAGAAAGACAAGAGGGAGAACAGCCAGAGCATGGAGGCAGAGACCCAGACCAGCAGATCCAGTGTTAAGGTAAAAAGGGGGCTAAACATCAGCACTGTTTCTCTCAGAACAGGAGTTGGCTGTAGCGGTTTAACCTGAGGAGTCTGCCTGCCGAAGCGATGCGTTGCGGGGGAGCTTTTCCTGGCTTGAGCTTTCTTTCGTTTATAAACCGGTCAGCCTCGTGAAACGATTTTAGAGATGTACTCAGGTGTCTTTTCTTCATGCCACAAAATGGGTTTTGCTAATGCCGGGCAGGAGAGCGGTGTATAATTGTCTTAGTCCATCGTTAGAGGCGGGGGTACGGATCTTACTTCTGGGCGCAGAGAGCCCGTCTGTGTCCATGGGTGGGTGGTGGGACACTGCTGTGCCACCGGCTTCTCTGCCTGTCTGTGAGTTCTGTAGTGTTGCTGTTTGTGATTATCTTGTTTGGAAGCAGAGGCAGATCGCAGGCTGGAGCCATCTGCTCGTGGGGCTGAGCCATTTGCATACCTCTACCATTCACAAAGTTGAGAGCAACAGCAATTTTTGTTCTGGGTACTGATTTACATTAACAACTTGATGACCCTGTCTGTTGCTGCAAATTGGGTATTTTTTGGAGTTGTTTTTTGCATAGGTGTAAGCATGCATTCTTTTGTGTAAAGGTGCAGCACAAGGCTGTATGAAGCTGACTGACACATGCTGAAAGAAATGGTAATTTGTGATTATTTTTTTTTTCCAATGAAAGTTAGTAGTGCGGTGTGCTTGCCTGTCTGTTTACTTTCTGTTGATGGCCTGTTTGGTTTTGTGTCGTGCAGTAGTTCCTTATGCTGTAGGTTTTGATTTTGCTTTTTTAGGGGGGAACTGTCTCTACCTTGTAAAAATAAGTATTTGCAAATATAAAATAAAAATCAAATTGTGGTACCCCAGAGGATATTATATAACATGGCTGATCTGCTCTTGGCTACCGTGATAAGAGCTGAGATACCCATGCCATGAATATAAGATACTAGCTTGAGATGCAGGCAAGAGCTAGCTGGATGACAAGCATTTTGCAGACTCGTAGAAACTAATGATTTGTAGTTTTCTTGGGATTTTTATGTATTCATTAAGACGACGTCTAAAGTGTTGACCTAGAATAATTTTTTTCACTACTGTATGTGATTTTTCTACAATTGTTTTCCTCCAGATACAGAAATCTGAGTTTATACGAGCCTAAATAAAGTACAGAAAATGGAAAGAAACTTTACAAGTAGTGAGTTGGAGGTGAGATTAACAATACCCAAGGCAAAATTTGAAGCTGAATGGTGTTACACAAAACAAAATTTTAGTGTTAATAACACTGTACAGGAAACTGAACTTTATGACCCTGTTCACAGGCGACAGACATGCTTATGCTGTATTCTACACAGTAACCACAGTAATGAAACTTCAGTTGTCATCAGAATCTGGACAGTTGTTGTGCTGGCTGAATTTTTAGTTGTGTTTATGATTGCACCTTACGAAATCTAAAAATTCTTAAAATTTAATTTTTGTACATTTCACTTCTGTGTGCATGCTTATAGGAAATAAAGAACTCCAAAATCTGTTTTCAGAAGCAGGAATGAGAAGCAGCTTTAGTTATGTTAAATTTAATAGTTTTCAAGAACATTGTAAAAATTCTCAAGTATCTTAGTTTGGATAATACAAGCAGATGCCATACAACAATGTTGGTTCATAAGCATACTGTTACCTCGCTGGCAGTCATTCTGGTTTTTATCACTCTGCCATATTTTCAGTCCTTGTCGTCACTCTGAGCACATTGATTTGAAATTATTGTTTTGGAGAAGTGAGAATGGAATTCTGTTTGTGATCAGCTGAACAGAAAATCTGTTGGACACTTTACATCTGCGTGATTTTCATGTGCAAAATCCTATAATGCTCTTTAGAGCTATAAAGCAGGATGGTATTTCATTCTCAGCTGTTATCATTAGTGTGTAGAGTGATCACATTTCCAGTTCTTAGGGCTCTTGATAACTGCGTTATCTCAAGATTGCTCTGGAGAGGGCTGTGCTATCACTGGAGAGCAGTTTTCACAATACAATGAAGTTGTTGAGAAAGAAAGTGTGTGAACATTGAGGATGAGGGACAGGAGTCTGAAATCACTGAAAGGAGTATCGGGCTGGATGTTGTGCTGTTATGGAGTGAAAAGAATTTTTTTAGTTGAGGAAGAACTGTAAGAATTAGGGTGCTACTAGAAACTGTTGTTGCTCTTCAGTGTGTGGTACACCTTTTATGGCCCTTGGGATAGCTTCACAAGAACAGAAGATGCTGCAAACCTTTTCTGCTTTGATCAGTGGTGGTACCATCAGGATTTGTATGAATAGCCATAAACCTGCCTGAAAGGCACTTTCACTTGTTTCAGAGCATTTTAATTGAAACTCATTCACATTCTTTTCTTGTATATGAACAGATTAAAGCCAAGAAACTCCTATGTGAGAGCTAAGAACAAAGCCTGGCCCCTGTATAAATTTCATTTTTACACTTTGACTAGCATTAGCATTAAGTTTATTAAAATATGGATAACAGGTAGTGCCATAACTTTTATTGAATTGGTTTGTTAGCTATATTGCACATTTTTCAAATCAGAAAGTATCATAAAATAAAATAACCCATGGTAACTGTAAAATCACATTATATACATTGCTAATAACCCCAGAGACTTATTCTGGATTTATGTTTATGTCTTATTTTATCTTTCCTCTGGTCAAGTAGCAGGGGATCATATTTTGGGTGTGTGGTGTGAGCATACTGTATTTTGTGTTTTGCATCAGTTTATAAAACATAGCCAAAAAAGTTAACCTAGTTTATTCACAGCAAATTTGCAGAGCAGTCCTCAAAGTCTGTGTGTGTATAGATAGATGCCATAGTACCTATTTCTGCTATATATAAGTATGGTGATAGTATGTCAGAAATGGAGGAACCCTTTTGATAAATTATATTTGGCTATGGCTCCTGCACTTCCCTCCTTAATTAGTTTCATATATGGCTTTAATTTGAAAATTCCTTAGCAACTTGAAATTTGATTGCCATATCTAAAAAGTGAACCAACCTTGAAAACCATACCTTAATTTTTTGTTTTATCACTCCACAACTTAAACTTTACGCTTTTTCCAGTGAAAGACAAGCTGGACTTGGAAGCAGCAATTGAGGTTTGATTATCCAGTGCTACATTAGGAATTACCAAATGACATCCGGTACTGTTGGAAAAGAGAGTTTTCCTGTGGTATGGTTTTTTTTAAGTCTTTTAGCTCTAAAAATGTCAAGAAAGCAAACTTGGAATTGTACAGCCGTATCTTTCCATATATATTAGCTATAATTTTTTTTCCTTCAGACATTCCTGGTGAAGGTACTTAGCTTTATAGACATTTTTTTAAAACACCTTTAGAGTAATACTTCTGTTTAATCTATAGCATAAATGGAATAAATGACAGAATGGTATAATGACTTCTGGGGCATTAATTTTAAAATCTGTCTATTCATAAGCATGTGCCATCCCAAAATCAGGTGTGTGTGTGTTGATTTTCCAGTATTGCACTAATATACACTGTAGCACATTCATTGCTCATTAGTTTTGCTCTGTCATTCTTTTACGTATGTGAGGTTTCCTTCCTCTTCTCTTGTGTAACTCTCCATGACATGCACATATTTCTGCATTAAATATACATTTGGGTGCAGATAGTAAATCCAAACTGTCTTTAAATTAGAAGTAGGGCTAAATAGCTTTTTAATTCATCAGCTGATATGAGAAAGCCAGTTTAAATCCATGGCCCTACAGTCAGGTTTCTTCATTCAAACCCTGTGAAATTGCCCGAGTGTTTGTTTTACAGTCACTACAAACCAATGCTTGTGTATTTCTGCATATAGGAGGCTGTATGCAGTGCTGAAGTGGATCTTATTTCAGCATTTAATAGCACATTATTTAGTCTGTTAATCTCTACTTTTTTCCTGCCGTCTGCTAATTCCTTCCCCTTGGAACACGCGATCTCTCCTTCCCTTTGAAACTCCCACGTGAAGTGTCCGTGCTTCCAGTGAGGCCATTCACCCTCTCTGGATTCCTCCCTGTTCCCACTGAGACTGTCCTGTCATTTCCCCGACAAACCTCCCATCGCCGCTTCCCTCTCGCTCCCACTGACGTCAGCCCTCCTGCACAGAGATCCTCGCTCCCACTGACAGGATCCTTCCCACGCTGAGAGACACAAAACTTGTCTCAATCTTGACCACTCCGGTCTTTCAGGCTGATGTTTTTTACGCTGCTGTTGCAAGACATGAACCCTTTTCTCCAGGGGAAGGGAGTCTAATTTTTAAATGATGTGAACTGGTGTAGCAACATGTGAAGTGGCTTCATGTTTAAGTTGATTTTTTTATCTTTACCTTTTAATTTCCTGTTGTTTTTAATATAAACTGGAAAAAGATCGAGCTGTCAATCATTCACAGCATACAGATGATAGCATAAGCTGTGTTTTCAATATTTAAAGCATTTTTGTTGGTATCTCTCCTGGTCACGCAAACCAACTCATGCAAAATGTGTCACTGCCTCTGAGAGCAATTCTTTGTGTGAGTGAAATGAGCAATGTTAGAACTTGAATTTTTGGAGTACTTACTGTTGATAAATAAAAACTTCACTGCATCTCCTTTCAGCATTAAGTTCATCGTCCAGACACACAACACTGACTTCTCTCTGTTGTGTGCATTGTTCTTCTCTGCCTCTGGTCTAAGTTTGTTTTGTGTCTCTTCCCTGGCCATTTTAGGTAGTAATTTCTAAGCTTTTCCTTTTCTGCCACCTGAATGTGTCAATAGAGGAAGTAGTAAAAACAAGCCTTTATTTCTTCAGTTCTAGGTATTTATCTTACTGTGTTGTTCCCTTTGTTTTCTTAATTGTGTAGCTCGAAGTGTAAGTACACCCACTGTGAGACATTTTCTAGTTGTACAATGTCCATATGAGCCAGGCAGAAGAATGGGATTTGATACACTTAATAGTTCTCTCTCCTTTTCTACCATTCTCAGTATCGTATGTGGTGTGAAATTCTAGTGCAGAGTCATAGCATTGCCTTGCTGTTATTCATGCCAGCAAGTCAGATTTTGCATCCAACATGTTAAGCCTAAATATAAACATATGAAGTGGCGAGGTGATTGTTACTTATGGGTATTTCACGTTCAGTGAATTTGAGAAGATAGTTACAAGCTATGAGGATATGAAGATTGTCTCAGTAAGAAAGCTGCTTATGCTTCCTTTGAAACTTTAAAAAAATACTGTTTGGAAACTGTTTTAACTCCCTTATTGCGTACTTTAGTATCTATCCTTTCTGTTCAAGACATGACAAGCAAACAATAGATACTTGCAGGAGAATTATTTGTAGCTTCCATTGAAATGGTTATATTCAATAGTTGCTACTACAATCAGTGAGAAATTGCTGTTTTACTTTAGTTATTATGTGCCCTTTTGTTCACCTCTCTTGGCTATCTTCAGTCCTTGAGAAGGGACTCCAGAATTGGGTTTCTTAAGGAATAGTACCATTATGTTGAAAATACTCCAATTCTTGAGAAGCTGGAATGCCACCTGCCTTTCAAATGAGTCTTCAAGGAAGAAATAAATATTTAGAAAGCTAAAGCTCTTCTTAGCTCTCAGCAAAAAAAGTGAAGGAAACCTAAAGCAAATATGGTAATGAGCAGACTGGCCTCAAGGTGAAATTGTTTTAATATGAGCTGTATGTAAGCTGTCAGGGAGCTGCAGAAGCACCTGCAGACAGAAGAGAACAATTTAGCATAGTATTCTATTTTGGTGATATGTATGGATATAATATGCTTGCACTGTAAACTGATTTACCAGCCATGGATGGAATCGAAACATTGTTTGCAAAGTTCCCAAAATTGCACAGAGCACAGTTTTCCATGTGGATTGCAATGTTCTATACACCAGACCCATTCATTCAGTGGAGGTCACCAGGAATTTGCTTGGTCCTGTGACATTCTACACATTGCTATCAGTCCATTGGGTAAAATAATTAGGTATCTTCATTTAAGCATTATTTTAAAAAGGCATAGGATGACATAATGCAATTTGAATAGCTTTAATGTGCATGACATAAGAAATAATTTTATTGTCCAGAGTCAGATTTTTAAAATTTTCAAAGGCATCATGGAAATTATATTGTTCCAGTCTTTTGCTTTTTAAAATAATTTCAGCATCCACCCCTTTTTAGGTTCTTTCTTAAAGTCACTGTTCAGGCCAAAATGATGTTGGTACACATGATACAAAATTAAATAGTGGAGTCTCTAATTTGTGCATTCTTCCAGACCATTGCCTTTTACTATGGGTTGAACTGTTGGCCTCAAATCAAACTCCCGAGCCCTTTTCTGCTCTTCCTTGTAAAATCTTAAGTCTGTCACTCTACTGAAGTAAAAAGCTTGGCATTCTGTAAACCAGCTCCCACATGTAGGCTTTTGGTCAGGAGGAGAGATGAGGGCTAAAACACTTACTGACATGGAAACTGACAAAAATGGAGATACCTATTTGGAATGTAGTTGATAAAATGTGTTAAGATGGGTTTTAACAGTATTTCAAATTAAAGGCCGTCTGCATGTGTATGTAGAGCATTAACATCCCTGCAAGACACAACAACTTGGAATACAAAAAGAATGTTCAAGATTTAGAAGCAATTTTGGAAATAAAATATTGTTGGTAATGAATGACATTCTGATTCTATTATTAAGGACTTAGATGAGGATTCCTGTCTTTGCATAGACAAATAGGAAATACTGCTTTTGGTTCTGATACTTTACTATATGATAGACAGTTTTTGAGTACTAAATCCTTGGAAATTAGAATGATGTATTTTAGCTGGTGTAAAGACAATCTCCTCATTGGCCAGATGAGATGTCTTTCTTTCTTGAGTGAAGTAAAGAAATACTATTTCAAGGATTTTTTTTTTTCAAATCAGGATTGAAATCAATTGGTGAAATAGTATTTTTAACAGATTTAAGTTGTGTCTGCTGCCTTATTAGAAATGAGAATTCTTTCTTTTTGCAAAAGCAGAATTATTTTGCACATTCATTTGAAAGTTCTACAGAAAACTTCAAACATTTTATATGACAGAATAGATCAAACATTTCCAAGTAAGAGGCATTTTCCTTTACAAATCAAACCTCTTGCATGGTGACATGTATGGCTTTCTCATATTGTTAAGATAAAAATGGTAACCTTGAAGTCTTTTAATGGTTTTTTACATTTTACAGCTTCCTAAGTAAATCCATACAAAGAAAACATAGAATCACTGGGCAAATATGAAAGAATGACATCCTCTGCTTCCCATTGTTTTTAACTTTGAGTTAGCAGTGACCTTTAGCTCCCTACTGGGATGTGGTGGAAACTTTCAGAGGCCCCATCTTACTTGCCACTAAAAGACAATGTATTTTTAAAGTTACACATTTACCATCTCTTTCTCTCTTTCAGTTTGAGATTCTGTTATCTCTAATAAAATTTAATCAGATGAATAACTTCAGTAAGCATTGAGCAAAGTAAACCTCCTTTATAAGGATTTTGTTTGGAAAAGCTGTTTTAATTAAAGTACAACAAAACCCCCTCTATCTACATTGAATACAATGTATTTATATTTTTGCATGAACCGATAGATGTTGTTTCTCATTCATACTGAATTACCAGGATTATGCCTCTTCTGACAGTGACGCTCAGAACTGTTTGACAACAGGAGTTGTAATTCTGAGGTTTTGAATGCACAAATGTATCTGTGTGATTAGATCACTGTTCAGCTGTGAGTTTGCAGATGTATATTTCTTCTTTCTGGAATACTGTGTGCTGTTTCTTTCAATGGTAAGGGTTTGGTTCTTTTTTTTTTTAATTTGTTGGTTGTTTTTTGGGGATTTTTTTTCTAAATTTTTTTTCTTTGTAAAGGCTTGGTGTGAAATTCCACAAATGGTTGAGGACAACTATACCTACTGCTTTGGTTACTTGAAGCAGAAGTGACTTGCCCAGAACACTGCTGCAGTTAAACTGCTTGATGAAATTGCACTATTCCACAAGGTGCAATTCAGTGATAAATATCCCAGCATAGGATGAGCATTGATTGGGATGTAAGTCTGTAAATAATGGAATCTAGAGCTGTGCTACAAACTGGAGATAGCACTGGGATGGCTTTCAAGGTATCTTCTGTTTTGTTTTTTCGAAACAAAGTGAAGAATTATTTTGAAATATGGAAGAGGATTATTGGTGGGCAAAATTCTGCCTAAAATAACAGGCCTATGACAATCTATAGTCTTGAGAGTGACAATATGTGGTCTTGAGAGTGTTCCTGGGACAGAACTGGGACTGCTGTGGTTACATCTCACTACAGTAGAAAATAGCTCCCTGTTGGAGACATGGTTTGAAAATTGAAATAGTGGCAATAACGCTTGTATTAAGGGCAAAGTTATTTTCTGTAATTCCAGAAAGACATCAGTGTAGCTCCAGTGAACGAGTCCTTGGCTGTACTGAAGCTAATGGCAAAGTTCTTAGAATTTGCAGAACAGCCAGAATTTGAACTCTGGTTTGTGACTGACTTACCTGGCTTATCTGAAGAGCAACTCTGGTATCAACAGCCATGATTGAGTCTGATGTTTTATGATTGCTTAGTCCATGCCTGAAGGAAAAGTCTACCAATAACTGACAAAACAAGAGTAATGAGGATAGCAATTTTTTTTTTTCTCAGCTTCACATAGAAATGGGGACTGTTCTCAAGCAGTAGCTGCATATTTAACCTGCTGTGGCTTTAGTTCATGAAATCTGCACATCTGTTGCTGTTCTTGAGAGGAGTGACTCACAGAGTAAAAGCTTTTAATTTCTCAGCATTCCAAAGGACTTTCTTTTCTACATATTTGTACCTATGTAGTTATTCACTTGCATCTGAATTGTGTTGGGATGTGTTAGGTTGCCTGGTATTTTGCAGTTGCAGATGATAATGGTGCAGTGGTCTAGCCAAGGCCACTTTTAGCATGTAGCTCTTTGGCCAGCTCCTGGGATATTTCTACTTGAACTCTTGATCATAATTATGTGTCATTCAGGATCAGGGCCATCGTGTACCCAGGAGCCATAAGAGTTGCTCTCAGATGAAACTGTGTCTGTGGAAGGCAGGGCTTTGTCTCTGATGGCAGTCAGCAGGGTGTGCTTTGGATAAAGATGTAAGAAATCTATTTAAAGGTACAAAAATGAGAAGAGTTTTTCATGTTCCTCTTCTGGCTTTTGTCTGGATGCACTGATTTGCTTCTTACTTTTCACAATTTGGATATGTAATATGATACTGATATTTTAGTTCCATCTCCTTAAAATATGGTTGCTAAGTTGAAAAATGCAGTAAAAAAATCTTGAGTGGAATTTTTGAATGGAGGATTAATTTCCAAACCAGTGTTAGCACATACTTAACATTGAAACACCATAAATGTGGGCTGTTTATGTATTTGTTTCTGCAAATACTCTTGCAGGAGCCAAGAACAACTGATGAAAGTGTTTAAAAGAAAGCAAGGGGAATGAAATGTAACTAAATAAAAGTTTGCATTTTGAAGAGGACTTCATGACCAGTGAAGCTAGTGCTTTTTTTTCCATATATGAGGCAAAGTATCCTGCAGATGAAAAAAAGCTGAGGGTTATGTTGGTATTTTAGAGGAAAGGAACACTTCAAAGCCAGGCAAAGAGAGTTTTGCAAATCCAAACAGCTTTTGTTTTGTTAACAGTTGCACTGCAGTGAAGAGTAAGTCCTGTGAACTTGGATGCTGTTTTATTCTTTCACTGATTCTGCTCAAACTTTTAATTTACATTGTATTTGGTGGTGTGTTTTTGTTTTGTTTTTTCATGGATGTGTCTACTTTCTGCAGAATTTCATATAAAATGGCTGTTCTCCTTATGCTGTTTGTTAGTTACGTCATCATATGTTTGTATGACCTCCATTCAGGAAATAATGTGTCTTATTTTGTGTTCTACAGTACCATGGAGCTGAGATCTGTCACTGGAGCGGTCTGATCAGATCTAGTGGTAGATCTTTGTGGGGTAACCTTGCTTTGTTGGTAAACATCATGCCTAGCAATGATGCTTTTTACTTTTATCAAAGTATAGAATCTTTTTGCTTTGGAACAACTGCTTACTTGTTAAGAGGAGTTTGTTTCTTCTGAAATGTTATTGCAAGTTACAGCTCTTCAAAATGAATGTGTTAGAGCAGCAGCTTGTCAGGGGCCAGGTTTTCTCCCAGCAGCATCTTGCATTGCTTTATCACAGTGCCCTGCTTTTTTTTTTTTTTTTTTAATATATCAAGGCTGAGCCTCAAAGTCAGTGTGGGAGTAGGGCAGAGGAGCAAGCCTTGCCAGCATTTGGCAGGAGGTGTGGGAAGTCTAATGGCTTGTCTGATCCCCAGACTTATCCCTAGTCACAGTGTGACTGTGGGAAAACTGCCAGGCATCAAATTTTCAGAGGAAATGATTGGAAGTTCACATTTTCTAAAAAACTAAGCTCTCGTGTGAATTGCTTACAGTGAGATTCATAGCTGGACTGTCAAAAAAGTGAACTGAAATTGCCATCTCTTATTTTGCCAGTTAAACTTAAAAGAACTTCTTTTTGGATGTTACATAGCTCTGAAGTTTTCTTCTAACTTTATCCTGGCTGTTCTGATGGCTAAGAGCTCTTATAAGGCTCCCTTGTGCTCTTTGGGCAATGTAAACTGTCTTCTCCAGTGATCTGATATGCTGTGGTTGTGGGACACTGTTCGTGGCATAAGTTTGACCTTGTGGAGTAACCTCGCTTTGTTAGTGTACAAAGCAAAGTAGACAGCTTTGAGGACTGTAGAAGTAAAATATACCTAGTGCAGGTTCAGGAAATGGAAATATTTTTCTCCTTTCTGTGAACATTTGAGCTGTGCTGGGAAGTGCAGGCTGTGGGTGCTAAGAGGTAGCTGTGATGTTCAACCCATTATTCTGTGGATATTTAGGACTGGAGGTTAGGTAGTGCCTCCCTGATGGGTTGCACTGCTCTGTCATTGCCTCCAAAGTCTAATCATGAGGTCAAGACCACAGGCCAGTGCTGAGTCTAAGCAGTGCGGTCCGATGCTTGATTCCAAGGTTGCTTTAGGGAATGGGTTTGCTTGTAGGTTACAGAAGCTTCAGTGGTCTCCACAGAGCTTTTTTTACCTAATTAGGGTAGAGTGGTTTGTCCTAATAGGTTGAGAAACCTAATTTTTTCTGTCATCAACTGGAGCAAGGACACTATCCCACTCAGTCAGCTGTTTCCTGAAGTGTGTTTTTAGCAGTGAAGCCATGTGGTCTCTTGCCCTTTCTTCACGGATGACCTGCAAAGAACAACTATCACCCCCCTCAGGAAACCTGATACTTTTGGTCAATGGCCCCTTGCATTTTTTTCCTCAGCTGACTGGCATTCTGGCCGACTGATCAGAGAAGTACCCAGTGACATCCACTTGTTAGGGTTTGCTGTGCCAGTGCCATTCCCTGTCCCACCAAGGTACCAAGGAGGTGTGTTCTGTTGAGCAGGGCGGTGCTCCTCCGGCTGTGCCTGACTGCTTTGAGGGCATTAGCATGTAGGTTTCCCCTTAGCCCTGTAACAACACGCTCAGTAACAATAAATGTACATTTGAAATATTACCTGTGAATCTTTAAACACTTAACTACTATTAACTTCATGCCACTTTGTAAGAGTTACAAGGACCTGTAAAGTATCTCATTGCTGGTGTTCTCTTTTTTCCCCCTCTGTTTTGCAGAAAGGTAGGTGTGGGTGAAGGGTTTGGCATTCTTTTATTCATCCTTCCTAATAGTGGGAGATCCCAACTCAGCAAGTAGAATTTCTAGGATATTATCCTAAACAGGGATCTCCACAGCCTGTGCTAAAATAGTTCGATGGTTTTTAAGGCAAACCAACAAAACGTTTCATGTAGAGGTAAAAGCATGTCAGAGGATTGCAGTGGTAACACTGCTGCACCTCTGCTTTTGCTGACTGCTGCAAGAGGTTTTCACAAGCTGATTTCTTAAGAATCTGAGTGAGGTTTGGGAAATGTCACCCTCTGTACTGAGGAATGGACAAACTGGGGCCACTGGTAAAGTTTTGTTAAAACTTATACTAATGGGTTGCATGCAGTAACTCTGTTTACTATGGATACTCTTGTACTAGAGCAGACATGAGCAGTCTGTCCAGAGACATACATATGTACAGGATGTTTGTCAATTAGCTTGCAGTTAATCTAACCACAATACAGACTTAGGTATACCCTAGGGTCTTTTTTATTTAGTTGAACTTGGACATGTGCTAACCTGGTTGAGGTACGGGAATGACAGTGGTGCATGGTGAAGTGCTATATTCAAAGTCATGAACAAGGATGGAAATGCACGTAGGGAGAATAGAGCAGGTTGGTCTTCCTGATGCTCTCTGAAGTTGTCTGCCTTCATCTAAGAGGGACACACTGCTGGAATGGTGGCTGCCATGTCAATGCACCCATCTGTAGAACTCAGTGCTGAGAACTTTGGGAGAAGGCTTCCTTAGGAGACTCTCCTTCCTCTCTCCATCTCATACCCGTCTTTCTGGAGGTCATACTTTCTTAAGAAACCATCACTGACTGTTCTCAAGTGCTTATGCTTCTTAACTTTCTAAAAATAGAAGAAATTATGAAGCTCCCTGACACCCTGGGACAGCCACAGGGCTTGCTTTAAACGCTTTATAAAATAACCGTATCTGTTACCATGTGAGTTCCTAATTTCTCAGTTCAGAAAAGTACACAGCACTTTCCTACAGCACATAGCCGGGCACTTCCAGAGCCGCCTGCTTCTCACAGAAATTTTGAAAGATGACTGTTAACTAAACTTGGCTTAATTAAGTTTACAATTTCACAGCTACTTTGAACAGCTCATTAACTGCAGGCTCCAGCTTCTTCGCAGCCAAAGCTCCACAATACATCACACAGTGAACCTGCTGACAGGAGCGTACAACTTCCAACTCGTGCTTCAGGAGATTGGATTTATTACTGTAGTTCTGCTTCTTCTAAAACCAGTTAAGGCCTCATTTAACTGGCACTGAAAATACTTTGATCTGTAGTACAGTCCTACATAGCACTGCCTAGTGCAGATCCCACTTTGCAAGCCATATTCTACATGGGATGCCAGGCTGCTAGTAGTGCTGGGGCAAGCTGCGTGGATTGCAGCTCCTGAGACTGTAGGCAGAAGGTCTACAGTAATTTTCTGACTTTTCAAAAAATGATTGTGCATTTCCTTGTTGCTCAGCTTGACATAAAAATAGAAAATAATTCATTGTTACCTGTTTCTTTAGTCTCCCTGAGAGCTGTTATAACAGCTGCTGAAGGCCATAGGGACTGGGCTTGCTGGCTGCTGTCGGGCTTGACCTTGAAGATGGAGTAAATACTGTTTCAAAGAAGCTTGTAAACCCATCACATGTTACAGAAATAAGAGCCTATGTTTTAAGTGATTCTGTTCTTAATGTCAGTGTTTTCTTACTGACATGGCTAGGGTGAAGCCCCTCTCTAATTGCAGCAATGCTGATAATGGTTGTGCTTGTGATACAGAATAGACTGTGCCATTTGTGCCACAAAAGTAATGGCCCAACTTCTTTCACAGTAGAAGTTCTTCTGTATTTCATAATTTGTGGAATTATACTGGGGACACATTTCTAATTTAATCAAAGTCCTAATACAGCCAAGGCCAAGACTGTAGGAGGAACGGTACCTAGCCTAGAAATATCAGTGAGGGATTTGTTTTTCAGTAATATTTTATACTTAACACACTTTTGAGAGAATAGCTTGATTCATTTGAGGAACTGGTATGGAGCATACCAGCAAAACCAGTTTTGCTAATGTTAGCCCAGTTTGCATTAAGAAAGTTTTCTGGGACGTTTGTGTTATACCTTTGCCAGGATTTAAGGACTGTGGAAGAGAAATGGAAGTGAAAACCTGGTACAGAGTCAGCACATGGAGCCCTTTTACTCGTTGTCAAGTCTTTGGACTGTGACAATTTCTGGCAGCTGATGTCTGTGAGCCACTTGCATGCTTTTTCAATGCCTTTTCAGCAAGAAGTTGTAGCAGTGAGAGCTTCAGTGAGTTCTGCTGGCATTTGAGTGCTGCTGTGGTGCTGGCTCTTTCTTGGAGTTTTTTCCTCTTTTGGACATGTGGGTAGGTTTAATAGGATACAGTTTGGCCAAGGTATGAAATGACACTGAGAAGATTTGCAAACCTTTGGTAAGAAAAAGCATTTTTTGTCATCAAGGCTTTGTAGTACAGGAAGTAGAATAAATGGAGGAATAGTCCTTGAATTAGGACAAATAAGGGATTGTTAATGGCCTTTGTCCTGTGTTGTTGTTTGTGTGCCTTCTACTGTAGGACACTGCTCTTCAGAATGCACTGTATGTAGCTCTGTGTTCTGAAACTTCAGATTGTTAAATAAAAGTTGAACACTCAGTTAATAAAGTGCTTTGTTTAGAACTAATTTAACGTTAATAATTGTCTCATGAAATTATCCTAGATTTATGTTTGAGTATGGGACAAATGATGATTGTATGAGAGATACTGAATTGCCAGATGCAATTTGGTGCCAGTATGATGGAAATGCACAAAGGCAGTTTGTGATACAAACATGCTCACACTGCAGCTGCTTCTGCAGCAGAACCACCATTTTACTGCTTGGTTCTGCTCGACCTTGTTACTTTGGCATCCCTGGTGATCTCTAGTTTTCCTTTAACTCGTTCAGTTATACATAACAGAGGTTCCTTCCTACAGCTCCTTTTCTTCCTTTTGCTAGTGTTTAGTACTTTAACTGACGTTTTCATGTTTCTAATGTGCACATATGCATGCATCTATGATTTCTTTTTGGTCACAAATACTATATATAATTTTATTGATGAAACTCATGCCAGCTCTTCTCATTTAACATTCTATTTATTTTAACAAAGTGCTTTTGTTGGGTGAAGGTCTTTGAGAAAGGTCCAGCTTCTTCCCAACCCCTGGCATAGAACTCTGTCCTAGAAATTATAGACTCTTTTTGTTTAAAAAGAAGTATAGCTAGTAAACAGATCTCTCCCTGAAAATATTTAGTATACACAGTGTACTCTTAATCATTTGCAGAAGGTCAATAGCCCTTAGAATGCCATTATTATAAATCAATCTGTTATTAGAGGTGTATCTTCTAGATGTGTACACAAACTCAAACATAGATATAGTTTTTTCTCTAAATCCAACTAAAATGCAGTAAACTTAATCCTAATCTGCTGTACTAGAAAAATATTTTTTCATCAGCTTTCAGATTGCAGTTCTCTGCTAAAAACATTTTCCTCACTGACATTGTGAATTGTAGGTTTGTTCTTGTGTTATTTAACCAAAAGAACAAACATTGGAGGGGGAAAAATAGTTTTGTTTTTCATAGCATGAAACATAAATAATGAGTTGATGTGTAAATTACTTAATTAGAGTTTGGGGGTATGAATTTTAGTTATTAAATATGAATAGATGCTGTCATAAATGACATTAAGCTTGGGCTCCTTGTCTTCTATGATTCAGCTGGTGCTGACATGATTTAATAATAAATTTTAGACATTTTCGATTTAGTTTAGTAAGCATTTCTGTTCAGATACTTCCCATAAAAAGGGAATATCTGCATTAAGAGTTGTGACCAAACTGAACTTTGGTCTCAAATAGAAACAGATTTTTCCCTTTGCTTGGGATCCTCAAATGGCTTTCTGAAGTACTGAAGCTCGAGCTGCTTTAGTGACAGCTTTCTTTTTGACAAGGAAATATATTGTTACTTTTCCTCCAGATACAGTCCCAACAAAGTGCTGTCATTTCCATGTTTGTATTCATTGTGTCTCTAATGTGTCTCTACTTTAAATCTTTCAATACCCTTCAGAGGTTGACTTTCTTCTGCACTTGTAGAGTTGGAAGCTGGTGACCACTGCAGAGATGACTGGAAAGGACTCAAGAAAGTACTGCTTTGCTTATAGAGCCACATCCAGTCACTTTCCAGACTTTCTGCTGTCTGCTCTTGGGCCTCCAACTGTCCCATGTTATCTTGAAAGCAGTGAGAATGGACTGAGAGAGGCCTGACTCTTATCTTGATAGCATTGAAACCAGGGTAAAATTAATGATATATCACTGCCAAAAACTGGAGGGTAGACTCTTGGTGCTGTGTTAGAGCTCCAGCATGCATTCAAAGTAGTTGAGTGAATCTTGTAGACTTTTAGAAACTGGTGCCAAACAAAACTTTCTAGCCAATTTGAAGTCAACTCTGTGTCAGTGGCTGGAATATTAATGGTCATCGTTAACACAGTAGACAGCAAAGAGCAGAAGTGACAAAAAATATATAATAAAATGACATAATTTAAATAAATTTGTAATGTGTCCATAAAAAAGTCTGTAAAGTCAGGCTTAGCACACACACAAAAAAGCTAATATGTATTGGTGCAGTCTCTTTAATGGTAGCTAGAGTTTTGCATGTTGTGGGGAAATTCTTGTTGAATCTCAACAGTCATTTCTCTTGCACTTCATTGAACTTCCAGTTCATTCCATGGAAAACAAATTTAAAATCTATTAATTTGTCATATTTTGGGTTTTGTTCTTTTATTTTTTTCTGCCTTTTTTTTCATAGCGTCTTTCCAAAATGCCTTGTGCTCTGTGTACATTAGAATGTTAAATTTTTTGAAGCTCATGACAGTGTTCCACGGAATGTGCATTTGCTGGTATTTGCAGGGTAAACACCCTCTAACCAGAAACTAAGCAAGCTTAATCTCTGTGGTACTATCAGTTCTCATGTGCCCTGGGATCAGGAGACCCCTGCTTGTTTTCATGTCACTCACATGATATTTTACACTTTGAGAACATCTTTGGATCAGCATTTCCTTGCTTTTTTGGAAATACTTCTCTTTTTAGAGAAAGTGCTTCCTTGATTCTAACTACTTTCAGTAAAAATCAGCTTTTCAGTGCTAACAAGTAGGTATTTCTGAACTTTACAGCTCCTGTCCAGGCAAAAGCTAGTGTCATAGAATTAGAAATTGCCACCTTAAGAGATGTAAGACAGCAACAGCAAACATAACACAGGTCAACTAAGAGGGTTGCCTGGGAAAGGTTTTCAATGCTTGTTTTGCAACTATTCTTTTAAAAATCCTTGAAATTGATCGTGTTGTATGATGGCAGACTTTTGGGATTTAGAATGATATTTTACTTATCAACTCATGAGTTTTGTCACTCAGTCAGGAAGATAAGATGGTCAAATAGAAAAATAATAGCTTTGAAAGATGTATAATGGTCAGTCAAGGCCGATGTGTAGCTTGTCTGCTTTTTGACAGACAACTGCGATGCAAGTAGCACATGGTTATTAGTTTAATACACATGGTTATTAGTTTAAAAATTGTCATTTGTCTAAATTACAGGAGTATTTTTTTCTGTGGCTGAAGCTGGAGTTACTTATTTTCCTGTGTTTTTTCTGGATACAAATGATACACAGTTTTTCTGAAGGGAAATGTTAAAAGAGAAAGCAATGTGAGATCTGAAAAATGTGGGGAAGGCAGAGAAAAGAGATCATGCTACATTGAGGAAAAGGGATTTAGGAATAAAACCGAGTAATGATGCTGCTTATGTGATGCCTTATTTGTGTTAGCAGGCAGTAGCACACAGAACTTTTTTAAGCCTTTGTTTTTGATAATAAGTCTGAAAAAGTAGGAAGAATTAGTGCTAAAAAGAAATCCTGTTTTAGAATCTGAACTCCCTGGGAAAAGGATTGTATTTTCCTGTTTGTAGGTCTGTTGTGCACTTCAGTGCTTACATTTTACAAATATAAAATCAGTGATGATGTTAGGAATTGAAATCTGTTAATTCTCTCTCTATGATGATATATGCTTTTTAAAGAGACATAAAATCCCTCTTATTCATATGGAGAATGCAGGAGATGCGTGTGCAATTAAAAGTAATTTAGCTCAGTGAGAGATGACTTGTTCATCTGCTGGCATAACTAATGATATCGCTGGTATCCGGTGTCCTAGTTATTTGCAGTAAAAAAAAAAAAAAAAAAATTAACGCTGAAGTTATCAGACTGAAATTTTCAACTGGAGGAAAAAAAAAATCTGTCATCTTATATCAAAAGAATATATTGCATATTTTCATATATTTGCATGGCTATGTTTTTGTAATTAAATGTATTTGAACTGAATTTTAATCTCTGATGTCTTGGAGTAAAGAAAAAGAGATGAAAGCATGAAGAGAAACCAAGCTTGCTCTGCTGAGTTGTCTCCTGCCTCTGGTCTTGCACCCACAGCCTCTGCTGATGTTGTCCTGGCCAAAGGGGGAACAGAGGTGGAGCCCTCCCCAGCAGGATACCAGGTTGCATGGGGTAACAGTTATTTATCTCTTCAGGTAAACTGATCTTTCTTGAATTGTTGTGTTCAGCCTGAGGGAAATGGAACAGGTCTATCAGAATAAAATGTATTCTGACGTTTTATGCCAATGTGTTTTTTTGGTGATTGCTGAACTGGGTGTCTCTTGGGAATATGTTAAACCAGAACTAGATAATGAACACTGGCTAATATTACTTCAGAAGTAAAACCAGGGCCAACAAACAAAACCAGTTAACCAAAGCAATCCCAGTGCTCCTATCTGATGTTGGCTGGTGCAAGCCCCTGTTGTCCTTCCCTGGCCTCTGCCCTTCTCTTTGGGGCTCTGCTGTGGGACAGGACATGGCTGCTTCCCAGGGTAGCCTCAGGAGTTCGGATGTTAGGTCTCATAGTTAGAAAATAATTGAAGTACTTGGGATTTTTTCCAGTGAGGTGCTGGAATCACCTGTAATAGCTCCTGATAGTAAGCCACCCAAAAGTACAGTCTCTAGCATTATAGTCTAAGTTGGGACTTCAACATTTAATAATTTTTCTTCTTGTCTGAATGGGTAATGTCAATGTATGTTCTGAAAAAGCAGTCCCTAAAGGATGGGCACAATGTCAGGCAGCTCTTTCTGGAACAGAGTGCTGACCTTAGAATGGCTTAATGCCCTGGGAAAAAAATGTTATTTATTTAGTTTTTATATTATTACATTTGGATTAGGTCAGATACGTAAAAGACTGTTATTACATTCATGTTCTTGACTGCTGCACAGAGATGAAAACTCTTTACTGGGAGGCAGAATGATAATATGGGCCAAGTGGCAACATTCTTTTGCTTGCAACGGGGCAGGAGAGGCTTTGTGTCCCACATCCAGGTGTAAAAAATCTTGTTCATGGGGTCTGCATTTTCCAATTTGATCTTTCCTCATCTGAACCAGCAAAGGAGTCTCTTGGTGTATCTAAAGGGCAGAGATAAAGTCATAATGCATAGAGGAATGTGAATTAGTTTCTACTTACCGGGCCAGCCTGGGTAGCAGCAGCGGGGGAGCTGAGGGAACATCAGGGCTGATGTGTGTGGAGTGCTGTGGTGGTACAGTTGTAGTGTTTCTGCTCCCTGAGCAAAGTAAGTTTGAGCTAACTTTGTCACTCACCACCCTACATCCTGCTATGTAGATCCCCTCACAGAAAGCTGAGGACATTAAGCCTCATAGATGGGGAAAGGAGCCCAGAATCACCTTTTTTGTTCAGTGCCACCTGGCCAAGGACTCAGTGGTCATGTCAGGGCATGGGAGTCTGCCCAAAGTGGGACAGCAGATCCCCAGCAGTGCAGTAGGCACTGCCTGTGCAGTAGGCACTGCCTGTGCAGTTTGTGCCAAGAGCAGGCTAAATCCTAAGAGTTGAGGGGTTCAATGTGCAAGAATCCTGTAGGGAGTTCAGCACGTCAAGAAGGAGTTTTTCTATGCTTGCACTTTTTAGTCTAGAGAAGGTGGGAGAAGCTGTCTCACAGCAGGGCTGTGGCAGAGCCCCAAGTACAGCAGGGCAGAGTGTCAGCCATCCAGCAAACCGTACCTTTGCTTCCACATTTCTGACCTCTTTGATCGTTCCCATATGTTTTTGACATACTTCGGTGAGCTCTGCAGCACTCTTTAGCTTGCTCCTCCAGCTGCACGTGTGAGTAGTGTAGACAGCCTGGCCAAAAGGGAAGGGACAGAGGGTTGTTACCCTACAGCAGGATTGTTTCCAGAAATGACTCTGTAAAACTGACAGCAGGAGGTTCTGTGCTTGTTCTCTCTCAATCACTTTCAGATAAAACTTTGCTTAGTTTACAAGTCAAAAGGTGATTTTTCTAACAGCCAATATGTCAAACTCTCACATTTGGATTTGACAATCAAGTCTGAATTCTGTCTGAATCTTACTTCATTGCCAGTAATAAAAATTCCAACTCGCTCAGCCATGGTTATATTGGTTTTGCAGAGCTAACAGTAGTAAAAGCTTGTTTTTGTCCACAAAATTAGCAGATTAGGTCTCAGAGAAACGTCACCTAGACAACAGATGTATAGGAAAGTGCTGATTTTTTTACTGGTGACTTAGCTTGGACCAAACACTACTCAAATAACTAAACGCTTGTTTTACTATCATCAGCCTTTGTGCATTCCCTTGCTTAGGGAAAAGGGGTAGAGATCTCACTTTGGAAGTACTGATGAGGCTTATACAACTTGCCATGTTTTACTGACTTTTCCAACAAAAATATTCCATGTTATAGGATGTATTTCCTCTCCTTTCTTCATTTTAGTACCAGCATTTAAATCTGAAGCTAAACCATAAACCGAAACTTTTTTCTCAGAGGATTTTTCAAACTCACTTTGAAAGCTAATGGGCTCTGTTGCTCTTGCATGTTCTCTCTTTACTATTATATCTTTATTTCAATGACATCATACAATTTGTGTTACGATTAATACAGGTGACACCTTCATTTTGAAAACAAGAATAATTTTTGGCTTAAAGAAAAAAAATAAGATACCTGCTTTTTATCTGTTTCCTTCACAGTCTGTTACCAGAAATCTCTCTTCTCAGCTTCCGACTGTTTGTCATTTTCTTGCTGTTACAGAGATAGTTACCAACATACAAGTGCCCTTTTGTAGTAGGAATGTAATTAAAAATCAGTCCTATTAACAAGAATCTGTTTTTTTCTTTCCTTTTGCTGCCTACTTATAAATAGGAGCAAGACAAGTATTTTCTAGTAAAATGGTGTCTTTTGAAGGTGTGCTTGCTGCAGTAGAGTGATGTGGTACAGTGATGCCATCCCTCTTTGGTAGTTACCTTGATATTTTATTTGTGAGCAGCTGTTTTTTTTCTCCCAGCTGCTGACAGAGGTATCTCCCAGCGGTTTAACCATGGTACTTGTTCCTGCCATTGATGAAAGCATGGGAATTGGTCTCACCAACCCCTGCAGGAGCAGCACCTATTCTAGTTATCCTACATTTACCAATTTTATTTTGAAGAGGCTGAAGTCCATTCATTATTCCATGGTGGGAAGTATCCTAGTTCACCTGCCAAACCTGGACACTGATCCATTAAATAATGGTCTTACCTTGGCGCACTGGTAGATGCTGACACATCTTACACTGCAGCTGGAAATGCATGTCACATACTTTAAAAACCCATTATTTGATGCTGTTCAGTGATGAATTAAGTCCTGTATGTGACAGGATAAGGAGCATTTCTGGAGATTTTTTAAGGACAAAATGATCTGGACTGTTAGGAAGATTTTAGTCTGATTTGTCTTCAGGCTGAAATATGGAGGAGGCATCCTGAGTATGTTCTTGTTTTAAAGCATAACTAACACCTGTATCCTGGAAATTATGCTGACAACACTGAAATCTGCAGTGTCCTTATTTAGAAAGGAGAGCATTTGCAAAATGTAGTGCATCTTTTAGTAGAAATGCTGCCTGCTCACGGATGGGAATAGTTCCATGAGGATCTTGAGGGAAATCAGCAACCAGTATCTTTTGGTTTGCCTTTCCTAACTCATTTGTTTCCCCTTTAACCAAATGCAAAGGGACTTTTTGAACAGCTGGATGCGCTGTGCCTTCTGTCTTGTAATTTATGTAGAGCAGTTAAGAAGATGAAATGTGTGGAAAAAATGAGCTGCTGTTAATTTGTGGTGAAAATAGGATTATGCCTTACTATGCAGATCCCGCACACTTTGTAGTTTGTAAAGATTCTCTTCTCTTGTGAAAGCTTCTCTAGTGGGGTGTGTTTAAGTGACTGTCAAGTGTATATCATATGGAGTGTTCAGTCTACTCTGTCTATATCCTCATGAGAGGACAGAACACATGTCTTGTTTTGGAGTAGCTGTATCAGTTAATTAGAGACTCTGGTAGCAGTCACTTGAGGGTTAAGCTATTCCCATAAGATTATTTCCGGTGTTGTTTTTCTCCTGCTCTTCCCCATTATGTCTGCTCTAGCTGTTTTTACCTCTTTATGGGGTTTGGGTCCTACCTCTGTGGACACTGCTCATTCCACCTTATTGGAAAGACTAGGGTGTCTGATGGAAAGCCCAGCTTGCAGCTCTGAGATATAAACTGAAACAGATATGTGTGAGGAGCCTTCTACTGAGCAGACTTTGGGAGTTCTTCCCAACTGCCAGCTTCTGGATTCATCTGTCTCTACTGATTTGGAGCAGGAAGCATCACTCTGAGATTATTTTGCCTCTGCAATTTGTACTGGGGCAGTTGCTTGTCTTTGCTGTTGATTCTAAATCCTGTGCAGATCAATAGGGAACACAGGAACATAAACAAAACCAAATTAGACACTGCCAGTTTGAGGTTTCCCCCTCTGCGAGGCCCTTGTGGTTCCTGGGCTCAAGCTGTGAAAGGAGACGACTGTACTGCCACGGCCATCTCGTATCCTGGGGCTCGGCATGGCCAGTGCTGAGTCTGGCAGAGAACGGCATCATCTCTCTTTCTCTTTTCTCTTCCTTCTCACATCGATTCATTTTCCTGCAAAGTTTGCAACCCCAAAGACCTTTGTTTCTAAGTACGGGCTGGGGGGTTTGATTTAGGACTCCACTCATGTGCCAGGTGTAAAGTTGTTGGATGGCTAGTGTAATTTTTATTTTTTTTCCTTAAGAAGCCTACACAAAACAGATTTAGCTCTAAACAGTCTTCCTTTTATAGTTTCTCTTACACACAGAGGTCCTTTCAGTTTACATTTGCCCCATTCCTCACAGTGAAGATTGTTACTTTCTTCTGCCTTCTTTTTCTAATCTGTTTGTTTATTCCCATATATTTCTGGCATAGTTTAACTAAAGCTGAGAGTTCAGTGAAACTTTCTGGCTCAGACTGCTTCATGCTTCTGTGCAAACTGTCCCTTTGTGACACTCCATTTACTGATACCCTTCCCTCAGAAAATGAGCAATATTTGAAAGAATATTGCTTTTGAAAGAAAGTAGCTGTAAGGGTGGATCCCGCTTACCCACATCCTAAATCATTATAAAATACTTCTGCAGAAGCTCTGCAGGCTCCCACAACTTAATTTATTGAAAATTCTCTTACATATCACCATGCACATTAAAGTGTCTGTTCTACTCAAGATCAACTAATTTTTTTTTTGCTTATTAAATGGAAACTTGAGTACCCCGTGCTGATTTAGTAGATGTGTTGTGTATAAAATGGCAGCAAAGTGCTACTTCTCATGTTCCATATTGGTGTGCAAATGCTCTGAATGAATACCTTGACCATTCTCTTTGATGCATCATTAACCTTTCAGCTGGCACATTGATGCCTTCACTATTTTTTAAATGCAGAGAGGTTTAGGAAGTGAACAGCACATAAAGTTTGCTGTAGAGTCTTTGATAACTTTAGAGAAATGCATGCTGCTAGTGGGATGCTTTCTGCTTTTCTATCAGGATTAATCATCTCAGCAGAGTGGAAGTCTCCTTGACAGCTGGTGTCTCCTTGATCAGATGATTTTAGAGACTGGATATTAAATTTCGGTGGCTTTAGAAGGAATAAGTAGTAGTCCTAAAAATCAACATTCTGGACAGAAAAAGATATTTTTCTGGGCCATGTGAACTGGATAAACTTGAGTGGGTTGTGTGCTCTTGTTTGTGCCTGTGGCTGGTTAGCATGAGCCCTCTCCCCAGGATTGTTGGTCTGTGTCAATCACATGTGGATCTAAGGAAAAATGGCATTCTGCAGCCAAGTCCAGTTTCTGATGAGTCAGTGGGTAGGGTGTACAGCCAAGCTATGTGCCCTTCAGTGACATGAAAACCACAGCCGTTTGTGGAAAATAGGGTTCTTTTCCTTTCCATAAAGCAAGTGGAGTAAAAGAGTTTGCAAATATGGCATATTTTCTAGATAATAAGGTTACTTTTTAAGAGTGTGCCATGAAAAAATATCACTTTAAAGAAATGTCACTAAGAAAAATAAAGTGATTTGCAAGTGTATCCAGTTTGGTCAAGTTCTGACATACACAAAGTAGAGACAAAATGTCAGCGTGTGGTTTAATAAGAAACTGGTTTAAGAAAAAAGTTAACTTGTAGGAAAAAGATTGTATGAGGCTGTGTTTGTCTTGTTCAAATCTTTCTCTTAACATAAAATGAATGTTGTGTTGAAATTATTGCACCCAGAAGAAATGGTAAGCTGGTACTTTTCTTGAGCCAAGCGCAGTAGAAATTCATTCTGTACCAGACAATCTTTAGATTTCAGGCAAAACAGTTTTATAAGGCTGTAGATCTTTAATGCTTACAAAACAAATATTTTTTTCAGTGTTAGTAAGGTTTAAATTAAACTGCTGTTGATAAAATATTTGGTTTATATTTAAAATAGGAATGGTCATAATCTTATATAAATATGCATTTGTTTGGTAATGTGTCTTATTGAGAAATTATTTTAAACAAGAGCACGTCAGTCTTCATGAATATAAGCTGCACCATAGATAGTCAACAGTCTAGAAATACTGATTATTTGGGGAAAAATGCCTGTAGACAATTGTGATTTTGCAAGAACCTTCAGAAAACCAGTGTATGGCATGAGAGGAGGGAGGCAGAGAAGACTCTGGGGTGAGGGAAGTGGACTGGGGCAAGTTGTGAGGAGATGTAGTTGGGTGTGCTGTGGGTGAGCCCTTCTGTGCCACCCGTTTGGCTGCCCAAGACATTTGGTTGAGTGTGAGAGCACAGCAATGGCCTCGTGGGCACCGTTTGATGATTGGAGCCTTCCTCCTGCAAGTACCTCAGTGTGGGTGCTCAGAAGCAAGCTGGGCTAGGGTCACTTGCTGCATCCCTGATGGAATGGAATGGGATGGAAGGGCTCTGGGCCATCAAGGAGGCAGTCAGCAACTGGCAAAGTAAGGCTAGAATTGTGATACTTCTGACATTTTAAAGTGAAACAGTTACCTCTGCAGAGAAGGAATAAAGGCTTAAAGGTAACTTTAATCTGTGCAGCAGCAGTTGCATTTAAAGATAAAAAAAAAACAAAACCAAACTTTTTGCAATTTAGTGGAACCCTAGAACAACTGAAGTTTTTTCTGTTCTCTGTGTTTGAGGTACACCCTTAAACCTGACATTGTTTTTCCTTTGTAAAAAGGAGTGGTTCTTGAAGGGGTATGAATGCAGCCAGGTAGTATTAGCTTCTGTTTCTGACAAGACCATTTCTGTATTAATTTGCTGTATAATTACCCCCACCTTTCACTGCTGCTTCTCTGTTGTGCAATCATAAAGATTTCTTCATAAATTCAGGCAATGTTTTAGCAAAAATTGGAGCAGTTGAATCTTGCTTTCTTAAAAGAGTGGATTCTGGCACAAGCATTTTCTTACTTGTCTTCTGAACTGTCAGCAACTAAGATTTAAGAACTTTCAGTGAAGGTTTAAATGACTGGCTTTCTATAAACATTGCAGCTTTCCAGTTGTGTATGTAAAGTAAGACTTGCTGCTTTGTAACAAAATCCCAGGCTATTTATTTCCTTTTTCTTAATACTAACAGAACATTCTTGAGAATGGCAATCTTAATATACTAAACTCTGAGATTTAGAATACTTTGTGATATTTTTTAACTGCCTTAGAAAACTGATGTAGACAAACTATAATTTTTAATAACAGTGCTACTTATGGCATCTATTTTAAAAATTATTAAATTTTTCCCTCTAATGTTTTGAACTATTCTGTTTATTCTGGAGACTTTGGAGCTGTTCCATAAAACTACATTAAAATAATAAGCTTGATGACTTGTATATCTGGATGAATTTTCTTAAAAAAAAAATAAAAATCCAGATTTTAAAAATCAAGGATATTACATAATCTTTCTCCTATGAATATTGTGAAAGTGAAAAATAATTTTAAAAATTGTAATTCTTCAACTGCAGTCAATAACAAAGCAATGAATTTGCAAAACAGCTGGAAGTAACTGTTCTTGGAATAGTTTGCATTAAATTAGCTAATAGTACCTGTGTTGCTGGCCAGCACTTTGGTTTCTAAGTCTTAAATAAAAACATTTATAAAGTAGTTATATAATGTGGTGTTAGTGAAAAGGGGAAAAGGGAGATATTCTGAAAATACTGCCATTAGGAAATGAGTTAATGAGGGAACTTTATAATTTGTGAGATATTTCTGCTGTACCAGAAGCTTCTGCTCCTGTATAGAACTGTGATCTGAGTAATGATTTTTGTCCTCTTACACTTTTTATTCCTTCTATTAACTAACCTTAACCCTAACCCTTCAGTGGTGTCCTTGCTTTTCTTCCTGTCATCTTCCTGTACAGTACATACAGCTTCTCTGACTAGGAGAATTTTTCTGGTGGAACGTGGGCATGGGAAGCACCTTGAACCTGTGGGAGTGACAGCGGTCTGCAGCCTTTATCACTCCCTGCAAGTCATCCACGTCCACCTGGTTTTTGGCCCTGGGTGGAAGCCTGATAGTGCTTACGGAGCTGAAAACAGTAAGGGTCAACTGAAAGTGCATTAAATTAACTTGGGCCAACACAGATGTAATTTTGTAGGAATTTGTTTTGTGGTGGGGTTTGTAGAATCGCTTGCTGTAAATGTTTCCCGACACAGTACACCACCAAGCTCTGGTTTGGTTTTTTGTTTTGTTTTATTGTGATTCCGTCAGACTTCAAACAGTAACTTAAATTTGTCCCTCGGGGGTCTGTCTCTGGAGTAATGTGTCCTCATATTTGGTTTTGTGTGAAATCTTCAGACAAAATAGTGCCATTGTTTTTAAAAGTAGTACCACTAAAAAAACCCTTATTTGTCCTGTGCTAAACCCCTGGAAATGTCCTCTGTTAAGATCTGTCACATTGTTGGAAGAGGAACTTGATAATTACCTGGAGTTTGGTGGATTTGTGCTGTCTATAAGAATCAGTCTCAACTGAAGCTTTGTGGAAGAAATAAACTGAGGAGGAACATCTTTATGGGTAGCTCTCTCTGTGGGTTTTGTTTGTTTGTTTCAGATATCTGACAGTAAAGATTTTTCTGTCATATAAATGTTGTTGACTTTATATGGGAACAAACAGTGTTTACAATGGGAGGAGTAAATTAAAATCAGATTATTTAATTGAGGCAGAAATTACTGCATATTACACTTCTCAGGAAATAAGCTGTTCACAGAAAAGGGAGAAAATTCAAAAGAATTGAAAGAAATCACATTTGTGTCAAGCTCCACTAATGCTTGAGGATCACATGCACAACACAATTATAAAAATGTGAAGTGACTAGGAAATGTGTAATTTAACTTTTAAAAATGAAAATTTTTAACAAATGACCAATTCATGGGTAGTGATTCTAAGGTTGCAAGTATCATATTTTAATTCAATTGAAATGTTGGTAGAAAGTTATTTTTAAACTTCAGTAACTTCTGTTCTTCTATTGTTTTGAAATACCCAAAGGAAATGGCTGTATATAATGGATTAACAGTCTATACGTTTTCCTGTCCACAGTTAAAAAGTTAACAATATTAATAATGTAGTGTGGAGAGTCTGAACCCTCAGGATGAAGTTTTACATTTCACAGGCTTTCATCTGTAGTGATTATCTTATCTTTTCCAGCTGTTTCTAACTTTCCTAACCTGTTTTTCCTCTATGAAACTGTGGATGCTTTTTTGCCAAAAAACATCACTTACTGGTATAAATGGTGAGTGGATGTATTAAGCTGACATTTTATTAGGATAGGACATTAAGGATTATAGACAGATGCCAGATGTTGAACAGTTAAAATTGTCTTAGTTGTCTCTAATTAGGTTAAAAGTTAAAATAGTCTTAATGTGCTTGTTGAAGCTGCAGGCTGTCTTCAGCCTGGTAACTATCATTTTAACACGTTCCATATTTTGAACACCTCCTTTATTTTTATTCCATCCCTTTCCCCCAACCCCAAGTCTCACCAACCAAAAACCCCAGAAGAGACCCTAGGATTTGACTGGATCGTTCTTTGCCAGGAATGCAGGGAATCAGAGTAATTTTCAGTTCTTCAAGCAAATTTAGAAGTTTTTCCAAGATGAAGTTCAGAGGGAGAAGCGCTTTATTAACTCTATCAGACTTCATTTGGCTAAAACAATTTCTGCCTGTTCCCAGTGACCTCATGAGAAGCCGCCCTGGGCTGTGGGTGTGGTGAGACTCGTTGAGCCTCCCTTCTCGCCCACATTTTGCCTTTCAGTCGGGTGCACGGTGCTGACCGTGGGCTCCCCAGTGGGAGTCACAGAGGGAAACCCAAGCTGCTAGAGCCAGCCTTGGTGTTTGTGGGAATGGGGGATGCTGTAGGATTGAGGCCATGTTAATTTTATATAATGCAATAATTGTAGAGCAAATATAATTTGTTCCCTTATCGTTTCTTGTTTTGAATGCCTCTCTTCAGAATATTGGAGCATTTTATGGAAGACCTTTTTGGTTGTCTGGAATAGGCAGAATATCTCTTTCTATAAATGGAATAATTATTGCACTGTCTGTTAGCCAGCAGAGACCAACATCTGGATCCTGTCTATGGGTTATCTTTTAATCATAAATACGTAAAGCGTCTTTCTTCTCAGCTGCCCTTTGCCAGAGCCCAAGGCATAGTCAGGAGGATAGAGTTATTGGCTTTCTATTCCTTGCTGGAAAGTCAGGAGAGATACAGTGGAAGAGAGACTGATAGCAGATTAGGATGGGATTTTAACTGTGCAGGTATGCTCTGAAGAAACTGAAAGAATTGCCTCTTGCCTAATGGTAGTGTTTTTACCCTTTGAGATTTTGGAATAAGTAGAGAATAAATGTTAAGAAGCAGCACACTTCATGTTAGTGAAACATGGTGAAAATAAACCAGATCCTCTAGTTAGGCACAGACAGGGGAAAATAGAGATTCTGCTCAACCCCTTTGCCTCTCCAAAGGACTGTCTATGCTGAGATGAAAAAGAGTGTTGGTGAGGACTTGTGTGTCTCTGTTTTAAAGGAGAGGATGACTGTATTGTGGAAGGGTGTAGCATCATCTGGAGTGCATCTGGATTCTTTGTACTGATTCAAGTAGATTCAAGTAGAAATTAAATCTTTGTCTTAAGAGTGATAGAACTAGTGGTTCTTTAACCTAGCCCTGAGGCTCAGAGGATTTGAAGCCTTGTAAAAATCAGTCTCTAATTAGGGTAAGAATTTGGGTAGGAATATGATCTGAATGCATTCCCATTTTGGAATTTGCAGTTCTGTATTTCGGGGCTTCCTTTCTCAGTGGCAGAGGAGAGATTTTTTTATTCTCTGTGTATCAGTGTAACTGAATAGTTCTTATCATTGTCAGTAACATACCAGTTCTTTCAAGAATAATATGGTGATTTTACAGAAAAAAATTGGATGTTTTCACAATGAGTTTAGCTGCTAGCACTTAAAAAAAAGTTTCAAAGGCTCGTCTTTCTAAAATGTGACCTTTACCTTCGTAATCTCGAGGGAGGAGGTTGGAAAAGCAGACCTAACTTCTGCAGTTACGATAAACAGGCATTTATCAAGTGCAGTCTGCCTACATGCTGGGCTGTGGGAGCCCATGGCATCGCATTTCAGGTGAATAGAGTCCTTAGAGCTCTATCCCACAGAAAATATTTGAGGTTTTTCAGTCTATACAACCCTAAAAGATGCAGATTTCAGCTTTGCAGGAGGCTGAGCAGCAGAAGGGGAAACTGGCCTGCTCTGGAAATGGGAAGCCAGCTGTTCTAACAGTCAGCTCATGTCTGAGGAGTGACACTTTCTACCTCATTTAGTCAGCACATCAGCCACCAAAACTGTCATCTCTTCCTTTGGAAGATGCTTGAATCATCCAGGGCTCCTATGCCAGGTTGACCAAAGAAAAAATATGGGTATAAATGGAGAGAAGAGCTTGACGTGGTGGGCAGGACAGCAAAGGGAGAACTTTGTGGTTATAAAAAGGAAAGAAACCCAAAGGCAAAGTATTCTGAAAGATGGGAAGGAATCTGTGGGAAAGGAAAATGAAAACAGAAGAGTAAGGCTGCAGAAAATGCAGACCAGAAAATGAACTGAAATGCTAAGGAAAGTGAATAGAGAGGAGAGAGAAAACAGAAGCAGACCATACGTGCAATATACTCCACATGAAAAGTAATGAACCAGGGATTTGGCAGTTGCTGAAATAAACAATATGAATATTTCTGTCTCAGCTTTGGTTGAGGGGAGACCTCAAGCTCTGTCTCCTTTGAACGCTGCAGAGAGGACACACTTTCTTTGAATATTTGCCCTGGGTAACCTTTATTCTCTCTTTGTGGACTGGCAGCTATGGAGATTCATTTCAAAACAGATCAAAACTTTAGGAAATGTGGCTGCCTTCTTTTTTTTTTTTTGTTTTTTTCAGCTCTAAATCTGCTGGTATGGAAAAACAGTACAATAAGCTCTTCAATGTATTCAACACAGAGATAAAAATGGTCCTGTTTGGGGAATGGAAACAATTTTTAAGCAGAAGATGAATTATCTTGTGAGAAGTTTTTTTCAGAAAAATTCGAATACATGTGCTTAGTCTGTAGTGGGGAGATCTGACAGGTGGGTGGACTGAAGTGAATTTAGTGTGCTCATGAGTCTGTATTTCTAGAAATTCAGTAGCATTCAAAAATGTGGTCGCTGAATGATTTAATGTGAGCAGAGTCTTAAAAAAAATTATAGTCATCATTCTTTAATAATGTCACCGACAATTAGAGGCCTCAGTACAGCCTGCTGCCTCCTGCTCTTTGTCATCCTGATTGATGCTAATTTATTTTCATTTCAAAGAATTGAGTAGCCCAAGAATAGCCACAGAATAGGATATGGCAAGTCTATGAAAGTGCTTTTTGAGCTAGCGGTACTCTTGTGCTTACAGGTGTGCATTTGGCAAGGCTTTAATTTTCTCTTGAATTTATTTATCCAAATTGCAACCCTTATTTCAGTTGTTATGTGGTTAGAGTGAGATAAAAGGTGAGTTTATGGTCAAGGAAGATTGTACAGTGGTGTCTTTGGCTGAGTGATTTTCACTAACTAACAATCAGATTGTGAACTCCTCAGGCTAAAGACTCTTTCTGATGTGTTTGTACAGCATCGAGCAGAATGAGCTCTGGCATATGATTGGAGTCCTTGGGCTCTATCGCAGTACAAGTAATGAATAATAAGTAAGCAAGCAGCAGTTGTATTGGTTGGCTGCCCTGGGAGATCTTAACTCCTCTTTTATGGACATATATTCTGGAATTTCTTTGGCATCAGCCTCAAAATGAAGTACTTCTGTTTGCCTGAAGGAGTTCTGCTTCAGTTGCTTACAGCATATAAGGCTGAGATCCTCCGGAGGCTCCACACAAGCGAGTGTTTGTAAGAGCTGGCTTTGGAAGTTAACAATGCTGCGATTACCACTAAACTGATTAAAAATCTAAGCCTAGATTTGCAAATCAGTGCAAAGTGTTTTCTGTACCTTCTTGTGTGTGCTTTTGATTGTTCTCTGGGATTTTTAGGAGTGTCTACATTTAATTTCATGCAATTATAAAAATACACAGTAGGATAAGCCCCAAATCTGTTTGTCTTTGGTTTCGTTTTTTTTTTTTTTAGCCTTCTAAAGGGAAACTGAAGACTTTATTTGATTCAGCCTTAATAAATAAAGGTTATACAACCGGTAGGAATTTGAAATCCTGTTTCTAGTGTGTAAGAGGCAGTCATGAGGCTGAAGCAAACTCATCTGCAGGTCGAGTTATACTTTTTTTAACAGAACCTTTAAACTGCTGTGTCCCTGCTTTTCCATCACATGCCATTAAACAAATGGAGGGAGATTTAGGAGTTTAGTGCTAATGCAGCTTTGAGAGGCTACTGAATGTGTCTTGACCTACTTGGGAATGGCTGTTCCATGTCACACCTGCAGGACTGCACCTGCCTTCCCATGGGCAGTAGAGGGAGAGGAGCTGCTCGGTGGGCTGGTGTAGGCAAATGAACCTTCTCACAGAGCTGAGCTGGTGTTGATGATGCCTCTGGGAAATGGATTATTGGAAACAAATACTGCCAGAAAACAAGTTCTTGTTTTGGTAATGAAAATTTTGCCCTTTATCCTCATTTTTGGTTCTCTCTCATGTGTTCTATAGTGCTACCTTCCATGGTTACTTTCCAGTGCATCTTTCTTGCTTGGGCTTACATTGGTGTTGAAGTTTTAAACTTTTGTGTATACTTTGGGGGTTTTATATGCTGATATACTGAGAACTTGAATAGAGACATGGGTCCTTTCCAGAACACTTTATTGTATTTCATGTCATCTTTTACCAGGCGTGATACTATTTTCGTTTTACCATTTAAACCTCTGTGCTGAGCATAACTGTAGGGCTCTTTGGTCTGAATTTCCTGGATTACCCTAAATTTCAAAAAAATACATGTTTGCCATAATTATTATACTCTAGTCCCCTGAAATTGTGCCTGTATTTTTACTGGGAAACCTCTTATTTTTGTTAGCAGTTCTGTCATCTTGTAGCAGTTTGGTCACTGTATAGAATTTTTAGATATAACTGTTCTTTCAGGCAATTTACTTGTATGCAACTAGTTTAGTTGTTTTTTATTCTTGCACCCTTTCTAATACATCAGTTACTGTGAATATTCTTGGGAGGAAAGAGGAAGTCAGCATAAATTTCATCCAGCATTTGTGGCAATGAAGAAAATGAAGCTTCTCAGACTACCCCCCCCGGGTCTGCAGTGGCTGCTGTAAATCGTGTGGCACCGTG